>LPNX010274829.1:118662-142496 GCA_001517045.1 Pseudotsuga menziesii
CATGCTAGACATGAAGGATATTGAGGTATGGTTTTTCTTTTCCACAGAAATTACATAATTTTATTGTATTGTAGTGATACATTTTCTTTTTGGCTCAACAATTCATCTCTACCATGTTAATTGTTTTCTTTGCAACTCTTATGGTTTCATGATTTATTTCTTCTTGGTGCCATGCCCAGTGAGAAAATTCGAGGAAAACATTGATTGATTCCAAGTGATTGCAGGATTAGAGGGGGACTCACTTCAAAGGATACCAAAAGTATTGACCTATTGATAGGAATTTTTGGTTGAGTACCACTAGATAACATATGGATATTCGCCTCTAAGCTAACTACCTAGTAGTATCAACCCTAAATTGCATGGATGTTTTACAGTGAATTAAAGACAGAGCTTTTGCTTGATCCTTGATTTTGGAAAACTTAACTCTTGACCAACACTCTACTATTTGGGAGTGACTCAATCCAATACAATTCGTGTTCATAAGGAAGATACTTAGAAACATAGAATGGGCCTCAGCCTTGTGTTGTTAGTTTCTTCCCACAATTATTCCCTAGAAGTCTACTATTCATTGCAATAAGCTCGCATGGGCCATCGAGTTTCATGCAACATGACAACTTGTTAGAAAATATTTTTTGAATTTTTTTAAAAGACTAATTGATCTTGTTTTAAAAAAAGCTAAGCATTGATCCATATTTTCCTAGACTGATGGGGAATCGATATTCACAAACCTAGGCAAGTGGATACAGAGGCAAGCAAGGTGGAGCTTAAGCAAGGATATATTTAGAGGATATATCCTTACACTATGTCAAGTCCCTTCAGATTCTCAAAGTTGCCTTAGTTCAAGTCATTTTCATAGGGTTTGACAATGGATTATGCAATGATGCTAGCCATGATTTGGATCAACAATGTAGAGCACATCACAGTCATGAACACCATCATTGTCAACAATTAACAATGACAAGTTCCCTTGAATCAAGTTATCCATTTCCATAATGTAGTCAAAGTAGGACAATGAGGGATGTGAACTTGCACCCACCCCGGTTGACAAACTTGTGATTAGTGAGTGGGGGGGTAGATCCAAAGGATAAGGATCCTTTTGGCATGGATATTGGGGGATTATTTATATTAATGGTTGACACTTATCTTGGTTTTGTCTAGATAGTTTTTTTCATTGTTTTTATATACCAATATTCCACAAATTTTATGAGACATGGGAATGAAAAACATGTAGAAGAACATCCAAAATTATAAAGAACATCCAAATTTCTAACATATGAGACCTCTCCTAAAATACCAAAAACTCAAAATTAAAATACATAAATAAATAAGATCTAATACATAAAAATGATACAATAACACAAGAATAAGACAATAACAAGTTCTACACATTAACATGATAAATTTTTAATAATACAATCACATATCATTTATTTATTAGTATTATATTTTAAAATTCAAAAATATAGATCAAAATCTTAAAATAATCGATCTAAAAATACACTTCCATCAAACCATTGCAAGAAGGAATAAAGAACAACATCCCTAGTCCATCCTCTTGCTTTTCCTGAAAAGAGACATATTGAAACATCCCTTTGGAAAACCCACACCCCTATAATGTGAGAAGTGTATCCCCTAAACTTGTCATGTGTAACATTGTTAAATAACTTTATATTCCTGAACATAACTAATAACTTCTTAGTGACACTTGACTTGTGACCTATCGATGTTTACCAGCCATAAGTTAAAACTTTTAACTAGCTCTTCTATATGTCTCTTTGTCTTGATACTGGTTACATGCTATGCTATATGTTTTTGTCGGGTATTTATTGCTCACATGTTATGCTATATGTTATTGTTGTGGTTATTTATATAGCTAATATGTCACGAAGTCTATGGCACATGACATTGGTTATATTAGCTCATGTTCACTCTTGGTAGAGTTATTCAAAATTCCATTTTTTAGATTAGATGCTTCTTATGGTGGGGTATTGTATTTTAAATACTCAAAAAGTGTCGTTATAGTGACAGAAAGTACTTGGTAGTTCATTATCCCGACAATGATAATATGTCGCTATAGCGATGAAAAAGTTTCGCTTGTATATCATCTTCGTCAGTATGTGCATGGTGTTTTGTCGCTATAGTGACACCTCACCTTCGCTATTCTTAACACTATCTTTCACACGTGCTTTACAGTTTAATTCTTTGTGACCAAAACTATTACAGAAATAGCAGTTTCCTAAGAAATGAGTTCGATACCTTATGTTAGCACCATTTTTGGTTAGCAGTTGGGGAGGGGAAAGCTATGAAAATGTAAGGTAAGAGTTAAAATGTTGCATCATAAGACCTAAAGGTATGTATAAGGAGTTTTAAATTATTGAAAGGGGCTTATTTCTAAAGGTAAAATTCATGCACGTGAAGGAAATCTTAAATTTAATATTAGAAATGAAGTTTGTATGGAAAATCAGCCCCGATGTTATATCATGGTAAGATGCGACGGTATAGATATGCAAAAAAGAATATTAACGGTTGTGATTCGATCTGTTGATGAAAGATTCAAGGAAGAAATAAAATCAGTCGCCAGTGGAGTGGATTAAAAGGAAACATAAATCGACGGTTCGGTGAAGAGGGGGTAGCAGATCTAAGGCTAGCAAAGGTTCCGCCGAGGAGACATGAACGTGAGGATTGACTTTTCCAATCAGCATAAAATAGTACATCACGCAAATATCAATGGAGAAGATATGAATCCGGGTGAAATCAACAATTGGTATGAATTCCGCTGGAAGAACATGCGTGGAGGAAATAATTTTAGGAATCGGCGGAATTTGGTAGGACCGTCACTAATTGAGGGTGGAGATTAAAGGTGATATAATATCTATGGCCCATATTCATTCCATTGGGTGAACATGCATGGAAGGAAAAAGTTTTTAAATTAACGGAAATGGTACATGGTGCATGTTTCAATGATCGTGATGGAATCTTGGTTTAGATCAAGAGCCCAAAATGATTCCGTTGATAGAAGATGCACAGGTGAAAAAGTTTGGTAAGCCAATAGAATTGTTTAAAGCCCTTTCATAATAAATGGTGTGTACTTAATTAGATTAATATCTACAGTCATGATTTATTTCGTTGAATCAACATGCGCAAGATATAATGGAAGGGATTCCCAACGGAATTAGTTAAAAGGGATCAAAGATGAATTGATGAGATCTAGGTAGGTTTAGATATATGGTGTGAAAGCACTCCACTTGGAGAAGATGCATATTGGTTATGGAGCTAAGGCCGAGTGGAATATTTAAAGGGAAAATTGGATCGACAAAAGAAATTCATAGAAAATAAGATCAAGGGTTGAGTTTTAATCCGCTGAATCAAGATCCAAGTTAGTTATGAGATGAATTCGTGGTGTTAAAATGATGAAGATATCTACAATGAAAAGCCAACCAAATGTAAAATTTACGGCTGAGATCAACTCCACTACATAAATCTATAGGCGAGATAAGGATGAGTAATATAGCAAGAGTGAAATCTACATGGATAAAGGATAATCAAGATCAATGGCTCAAGATAAAAGGCAATATATCCGAGGACAAGAATTAATTTGACAGAATAAGATTAACGACAAATAAAAGAATAAAAAAAATATAAAAGCAAAGCATGTAGATTTGGTTTATTTGTCTTTATTTTCATTAGAAAGCGAGAGCTCGCAACTATGCGGAAGAAGCCAACTCAGACTGAACTTGTGTCCACTTGTAAACCAACCAGGTAGGATTTTTCATCCTCACCCAAGGCTATTTAAACATGGAAAATGTAGAAGTGATGGAGGCTCAAGTACAGGAATATCAGAAAATAGAAGAAGTCTTTGAAGATGAAGGCTATGAAGTTTTTGACACCATATTGGCTATTAATTCAATAGATTTATCAAAGAACAAGTTAAAGGTCCTCAAAGACAGGGGAAACGATGTCCACGGAGTCTTCCATTCTCATTTTCACTTTTTTACTACTGAACAAACCCTAAACTTCCTCGAGTTTGTCGACTGGTGTGCATACAATTATTCCTCTTCCGAGAGGGTGATTATGGACGTAGGCAAGTCTAAAATCCTTTGTCCTCTCAATTTATTAGTCATTTAACATACATTATATGTCCCATCTACTTTTACCTAGTTATCTCAAGAGTTCAGTGAAGAAAGTTTAATCCAATCATTCAGAGAAGCCACTGTAGAACAAAAACAAGATTTCTTCAGTTCCTATTTCAAGCCAGATGTCTCTTTACAGAATCAAGCTTTCATTGTTAGTTCAAATATGCTTGCTGATGAAACCCAATCTATTATCTCCTTAATGAGTCAGTTCCTAGTTTTAGATACCGATAGGTATGTCACTGAGTCTTTGAGGAGTCTGTTATTCAAAGTGAGTACTAGTCAATTTGAGTCTGGTAAATCATGTTGTATTAAATTTAATGAGTTCCTAGTTGAGAATATCCATTCTTAGTTAGTGAACTTCCATAGTACTATGTTTTTCAGATTTCAATCTTATTTGATGAAGATGTTTATATTCTTCAATGAGGAGAACTTGCAATTTCCAGAGCTTGTTCTCATTGATGAAATGAACATGAATTTTAGCAAATATATGAATTTTCTAATTTCTTAAATATACCGAACATTATTCCAACAAAGGCTGTGAAAATTGAGTCTTATTAATATTGGGACCAAGGAACAACTCATAGAGATTCAAAATCAATTGCACAAGAAATTTGACATGAAACACACTGCAATTGGGAGTTGCAGTTGTAAGAATGTATTCAATAATCAAAAGTAGAGATACAATGTGATACACTTGCATGAATAGCAAGACAATTTGAATCCCAAGGAGGTCATTCAAATTGGTAACATGAGAGCAACTTAGCTATCAGTTAGCCACACTAAACACATTAGTTAACCACTAATCACAACCATAATTGACTCTAATTGAGCCCTAACTAAATCAGAGGTAGTAATGACCGAGTCGAACTGAATAGAACTAAACTGCATGTCAATTGGTAGGTGGGGGCACATATCTAACTCAAGTCAGCTTCGATGAAGTGAATTGAACTCAACTGAGTCACCAGAAGTTGTTGGAGGAGCCTTAAATCACTATAGTTAACTCAAATCAGCCCAAAATAGACAAATAGATGAGGAATACGCCTTTCCAACTTAGCTTAACTGATTG
This sequence comes from Pseudotsuga menziesii, assembly GCA_001517045.1. Taxonomy (NCBI): domain Eukaryota; kingdom Viridiplantae; phylum Streptophyta; class Pinopsida; order Pinales; family Pinaceae; genus Pseudotsuga; species Pseudotsuga menziesii. Next base: position 123,862 of record LPNX010274829.1, read on the forward strand.
TTAGGTGAAACAACATTCAATTAACTAATTGGTGCACTTATGACAAGCATATCACCCCATATTTGCTCCTTGATTGAAGGAGGAAGCCTAGTTAGCATCCCTGATTGAAGGAGGAAGCATAGTTAGCATCCCTCATTGAAGGAGAAGGATTAGTTGGACTCCCTGATTGAAGGAGTGTGCATATGTTGATGTCAGGAGCGTGCAGGTGTGTTGATGCTAATGTCAGTAGTTCGAGTCAATACTTAGGATAAGTGGGTAATTATGCCAAATTGAGCAAAGAAAGATGTGTGGGTTGGATAATGAATCCAACACCTCCCCCTTAAGCTATGATCATGTGGAGGAGTAAAATAAAATTCTAGGGCCTCGGCAACAAAGTTCATAGGTCACCCTATACAAAAGCAACTCCTAATTGCAGTGTGTTTCATGTCAAATTTCTTGTGCAATTGATTCTGAATCTCTGTGAGTTGTTCCATGATCACAAGATTACTGTGACTCAAGCTGAACACTAAAGAAGTAACTGGTCACCCTGATGAAATCACCGCCAACACTGAATGGAGGTAAGTGAATTTTTTCTCGGTAAATTTCTTGGTGAAAATATCTGCAATTTGCTCATCTGTGGGGCAGTATTGGAGAACAATTGTCCTGTCATGCACCAACTCCCTCATGTAGTGCATGTGGATCTCAACATATTTGGTCCTCTGCTAGTGAACTAGATCTGTTGAGATATTTATAGCACTTCGGTTATCACAAAATATGATTGTGGATAAATCACTACCAATCTCAAACTCAGACAAAATGCCTTGCAGCCAAACTACCTAGATGCAAGCATTTACTGCTCCCCTGTACTCTGTCTCTGCTGAAGAAAGTGCAATGGCAGTCTGCTTTTTCCTGGACCAGAAAATTGGGACACCACCAAACATAAACACATACTCAGAAGTGGACTTCCAATCTATGGTATCCCCTACCCAATCATAATCTGTAAAACCGACCAAGTCTAGCTCGAAATCTGCAGCATAGTGAATGCTGTGGGATCTAGTGCTCTGAATGTACTGAAGGATCCTCTTGGCTGCCTTCCAATGGAGCTCAGGAGGCTGCTGCATATATATTGATATAGAATTCATGTCATAACAAATATCAGGCCTTGAATGTGTCAAGTATATCAAGCTTCCGATCAACTGGCGGTAAATTGTGGAATCCATGGGTGGAGTGGATTTTCCCTCTTCACGACTGATTCCTGAAAGGAAAGGAAATGGTGCAGCATTGAAATCAGACATGTTAAACTTAATTAACAGGTCTGAAATATATTTATACTTAGTTACCATTATCACATCAAAGTCTTGTGTGATTTCAAGCCCAAGAAACTATCTCAGCAGGCCCAAATCACTCATTTCAAAAGCATCATGAAGAGCAGTTTTTATAAATGCAATCAAAGCAAGTGTGCTTCCTGTTATCAAAATATAAACATATAATAATATGATCAGAATATTACCCTCATACTGCTGAAAATATACATTAGGATCAGATTTGCATCTCTGGAAGTTTTGTGTGAGCAGAAAGGCATCCATTTTGGCATACCAAGATCTTGGGGCCTATTTCAACCCATATAAATATTTCTGCAACTTACAAACCAAGGAAGGATCTAATGTATAGCCTTTAGGTTGCTTCATATATATCTCCTCTTGCAGGTCTCCATGAATAAAATAACTCTTGACATCCATGTGATGCACCTCCCAGTGCTTGGATGCGGCAATGGCCAAAACTAGCCTTATGGAATCCATCTTTGCCACCGGTGCAAAGGTCTCATGATAGTCCACTCCTTGGACTTGGGAGAACCCTTTTGCAACCAGACATGCTTTATACTTTCAGGTATTTCCATCTGCAGCAACCTTTTTCTGATATACCCACTTTCATTGAACCAGTTTCCTCCCAGGTGGAGAGAAACTAGCTCCCAAGTTGCATTTTTCTGGAGAGAGTTGAACTCTTCATCCATTGAAGCTTTCCATCTCGGATATTTCCGAGCATGGTAGTATGAATTTGGATCAGACCCAATCATCAAATAAAAGGTCTCTAACAACAAGGAATCATGAAAAGAGAGAGAAATACCTGCTCTTTGAAAATCAAACCGGATCCTTCTTGGATCAATAGGATTTCCAATGTTTGTCCCGACGAAAGAGAGTGTCTTTTTGGCCCAAGTTAGGAGATTAGTGGACACATTAGAATATGATTCTGAACCTGATATATTTTTCTCACTAATATCAGACATCAAATATGCAATATCAAATCCTTCACACCCATTTGCATCATCCGAATGATCAGTAGAATAGAAGGGAATTTCAACAGTTTTTTTCTCGACTAGTTCTACCTCTTGGAGAGGTTCTTCAAAGCGGACACTTATCTCAATGAATATCTGTTTGGTTCTGATATTCAAAAGTTTCAATCCATTTGATTCTTCTAGATATCCAATGAACAAATATTTAATACTTTACGGTTGCAAATATTTCCTCTTGTTAAGTGGAATTCAAGCCCATGCAGTGGACTCGAAAACTCTGAAATTGGACACATCTGGTTTGTGCCCAAAGTATGCTTCGAAAGGAGTTTTTACTTTCATGGAAGAGTGAGGTAAACTGTTCTGAATGTAATAAGCAACATTCATTGCCTCATCCCAAATATTTGCAACCAAACCTTTGGCTTCCAACATGCAGGTAGTCATCTCTTTGAGGGCTCGGTTTTTCCTTTCCGCTACACCATTTTCCTGGGGTGTGTAGGGAAGGGAATGGAGTGCTGGATTTGGATCCCAATATCAGCACATATTTGCAGCAATTAAGAATTGATATACTCTCCTCCATTATCAGATTTTAGAGACTTTATCTTCCTCCTAGAGGCATTCTCAACAAATGCTTTAAACTCAATGAATCTTTCCAAAACTTCAGATTTTTTCTTTAGGAAGAAAACCCAAGTGTATCTAGAGAAGTCATCAATGAAAGTGAGTACATACCATGAACCAATCATGAATGTTGTAGGCATGGGTCCACTGATATCAGAATGAATCAGCCCCAAAATACTTTTTGCACGGCTTGCCTTTCCCTAATAAAACTTGTGCTCAGGGTGTTTGCCGATAATGCAACCTTTGCAAATTCCATTGGAAGTTTTGATGGATGGGAGGCCTTCAACCATGGAATGTTTCTAAATTTACTGCAAGTATTTGAAGTTCAAATGACCAAATATTTTGTGCCAAATCCTATTGACCTCATTCCCATGAGTCATAAGAGCGACGGGCTTTGCATCCGGTAAAAACTTTGAAAACTCATAGGTCTTAGCATGATGATTTGCTAGACCTATTGCTATGAGTTTTCCAGATGTAATCTCTAATATTTCAACACCATTTGGGCTGAAAGAAACTCTCTTGGGCACTCCAGTGTGTGTCATTTGATATACACTCAATAGATTGGAGGCCAAGGAGGGTACATACAGAACATCAAAAAAGATGCCATGTTCAAGTTTTATAGTACCTTTTCCTTTCAAAATGATATGAGAAACATATCCCATGTGGATGGGAATGATTTTGTTGGAGTCCAGGGATGAAAAGTATTCTTTGCTTGCCATCATATGGTTCGAAGCACCAGAGTCTATGATGAGAGCTCTAGGCTTTGAAACAGTTTCCATGAGGGCATGTCCTCTTTCTTGTTGGATGTCTCAATCATGATTATCTCTCTTCCGAACACTCTCGCGAAGATTGATATTGTTCCTCTCAAGGAGGAGATTCATTTCATAAAGCTTTTTCTTCATGCAAGCATGTTCAGGGTGAAATCCCTTCCCGCAATAGGAACACTTGACTTTTTCTTTGCATTGGTTTCCTTTGTTCTTGTGCTTCTTTGAGCGGGAAGGCTCTTCTTGCAGCTGGTTCATCTCCTTTGGCTTCAGAGCATCAAACTTAGTCTTTTGATTCTTTTGATTTCCCTTACCCTTCATATCTTTGGGCACGGAAGCAAACAATGCTTGATATTTGGAGGATCTGATGATCCCCATTTACACAATCTTGTCATGCTCGTTTGTGAGGGACTCAATGAAGGAATTGAGAAAAGGAATTTTCCAATTTGGGGTTGTTAGCTTCCCAGTATGTAATGTGGCAACAAATACTGAGTAATCCAGTCCAAGTTTGGAGAGAATGGAGAGAATGAGTTGATCATCCTCTTTCTCCACTTCACACTGCTTCAATTGGAGCACTAGGTGCTTGAATTTGGCGAAGAATTCATTGAGAGTTTTGAAATTGCTTGGGTGAAGAGAAATCAGCTCATTCTCTAGCCGATAGATCCTCATGTCATATTACTTATCAAAGAGATCAACAATTTTATCCCAAATTTCCTTCGGATTCTTCAATCCAATGACATGGGAATGAAGATATTTGGAAATCGACATGCACAAAAACCCAAAAGCTTCGTCCATCTTGTTCCAGTATCTTGCTTTGTCTACAACATGGTTTGGCTCTATCTCGGTTTCCATTGTGACTCTGTAGAGTCCCTTGGCACGCAATTGAATCTCCGTGACTCCCTTCCACTAGTGGTAATTGAAAGGAGTAAGAGGATCCACAGAAGAAGTCATTTTTCTGCTGTAGCGAATGCAATAGAAGTCTTCAAAAAAACCTATAAAAACAAAAAAATGGCAAAGTAAGGTCGAACAGCCTGCACTTTTCAGGTTTGCATCACACCCATCTTAGTCAATCAAGCTAGCGTGATCGACAATTCCTTTTCTTAGGATTTATGTGGTAAGCCTTTGACTTCTAATGCAGTGCTGGAATTTTTGAGATTTTTGCTCAAAATGCATCATAGGTCCATCAAGGAATCTATTCAAGAAGAAGATCCTTGTCTCTGTGACTCTGATACCATGTGAAAATTGAGTCACGGTAATCTTGGGACCAAGGAACAACTCACAGAGATTCAGAATCAATTGCATAAGAAATTTGACATGAAAAACATTGCAATTGGGAGTTGCAGTTGTAAGAATGTATTCAATAATCAAAAGTAGAGATACAATGTGATACACTTACATGAATAGTAAGACAATTCAAATCCCAAGGAGTTCATTCGAATTGGTAACATGAGAGTGTATTAGCTGTCAGTTAGCCACACTAAACACATCAGTTAACCACTAATCACAACCATAATTGACTCTAACTAATCCCTAACTGAATCAGAGGTAGTAATGACTGAGTCTAACTGAATAGAACTCAACTGCATGTCAATCAGTAGGTGGGGGCACATATTTAACTCAATTCAGATCCATTGAAGTGAACTAAACTCAACTAAGTCGCCAAAATTTGTTGGAGGTGCCTTAAATCACTCTAGTTAACTCAAATCAGCCCAAAATAGACAAATAAACAAGGAAGGCGCCTTTCCAACTCAACTTAACTAGTTGTTAGGTGAAACAACATTCAGTTAACTAATTGGTGCACTTATGACAAGCAAATCACCCCATATTTGCTCCCTGATTGAAGGAGGAATCCTAGTTAGCCTCCTTGATTGAAGGAGAAGGGTTAGTTGGCCTCCTTGATTGAAGGAGTATGCTGGTGTGCTGATGCTGATGTCAGGAGTGTGCTGGTGTGCTGATGCTGATGTCAGTAATTCGAGTCAATACTTAGGATAATTCGGTAATTAGGACAAATTGACCAAATAAATATGTGTGGGTTAGATAATGACTCCAACAGAGGCTACCAAGGGTAATACCACTTGAGAAATAAATATTACAGTTTTCCCTGGAAAAAAAGGATTGGGGATTGGTTTTTGATGGAAGAAGGGACTGTAATAAGAATATATGGATTTGTTCATCCACCCTATGTATTACCAAACTTCTTAAATCCTAGAATATTTGCTCTGGATCTGATTAGACAGAATTTGATCATGGAGAATGAACACTTCATTAATTTCAAGAAGTCGCCTGAGATTAAATTTCCACAGGTCATTGGCCCATTCATCATAAAGAGAAGGGATGATTTTCCAATGGTGGAGAACTTACTGAAGGAAATGAAATTTCAGAATCATGCAGTTGCTAATTATGATCCCCACCACATTATATCCATTAGAAGACAAGTGAATAAAAATAAACCTTTTAAACCTCATGAGATTGTAGGTATGGCTGAGAGTGCCAATTGGATAGATTATCCACATGAGACACATACGGATGATGATATGCAGCAAGGTTCCACTTCATCAATGAGGGAAGCTAGTTTCACACAACTAGACCCTTCAAGTATTGTTCCAACAACTGAGAATATTACACTCATAGCAAGTTGTTCTGAAAGAACTAAAAAGAGAGACTTCTCTAATGCCATGGATACAGAGGAAGAGGACACTACTAAGACACCAAAAAAGAAGAAGATTGAAGAAATATGGCAGATAGTCCAAGTAGCAAATGTCAAAGGTAAGAAGAAGCACATGAAAGTTAGAGGACCTGCTTTTGAAGTTAAAGAGTATGCTTTCTCTAAAACACCTAAAGACTCCACTTCTCAGTTCAAAATCAGAGCCGTGTTATTTGAAAAGTATAGAGATGATAAGGAGGTGGCTACAGATGAAGCTTTGAATCTATATGCATATGTTAGAAAAATACCTAGAAAATATGTATCCTTGGTGACTGTCATAGATCACACTCAGAATACCCTGAACTTGGAAATAACAACTAAAAACAAAGTTGTTGAAATGAGAATGAATTTAGAAAACATTCCAACTCCTTTTATGATTCATTTTCATAAACATGTTGGGGAAGTAATCTACAGTGACATACTCAAGGCCACTTTGAAAGTATCCAGAATACAATCAAGTAATATTAAAGTGGAGAATTGGATAAGGCAGGAGAGGGTTGAAAACAAGGCACATCAACAGCAAATAAAGAAACTTCAAGGTGATCTATTAACTGTTGATAATGAAGCTGACAAGGGGGAAACTACTCAAAATATTTTGAATGAAAAAGAAAGTACTATTCAACTCCTCAAGAAGAAATTAAAAATTCTAGCCAACCAACTCATACAAGCTATTGACCTTACTGAGTTGGAGAGAGAAAATGAGACTCTTAATTCTGAATTAAATGATTGTAAAGCCAAGCTCTTGAAATTTGCCGAAGAAAAGAAACAATGGGAAAGAGATATGAGTCTTATGGTTGAGAATGAAAAAAATTTGAAGGAAAAGCAAGAAGAACTAAAGAAGGAACTGAATGAAAAAGGTAAGAATCCTGAATTACAAATCATCACATCTCCGACACAAGTTAGTTCATATTCTATGCTAAAAGTTATGTCACAGGTCAGCCTGAGAGATTTGGAGATAATTGGATTGAAGAACCAAAATAAGAATATGGAGAATTTGGAATTGAAAAGAGAAGAATATAGGAAAACCTGGGAAAGCGAATGTAAAGACTTGTCATATAAAAATGACAAGCTTATGAAACAGGTAATGGGACAGTTACCTAAACAGGGAGCCAAGTACATTATTTGGGATGTTCTTATAGCTGAAGCAACCAAATTGAGGCCTTACTTAGACTATATTTTGGACAAAGAAATTGCAATGCAAGCTTCCAAGCAAAGTGTAGCATCAGTGAAAGAAAGGTTGAGTAAAAATACCATAGAAATTGCTAAAACACTATTCATTTCTTGAATGGTATGACAGAAGATGAATTGAAAGTGGCAAACATCAAAGACAAAATTTACATTATCACTTGGGCAAGGAAGTTTGTGAGTAAACATCCGCATCTGGATACCGTGGAAGCCAAAATTGACATTATGAACCATCAAATTAAATTATTTATTGAATCATTTACCCCATTATGCAAGAAAGGGTTTGCCTTTATTTTGGGAGGAAAAGGGAGGAATGTTTTCCCAGAAATAATATCATGATCGTTTGATCGCAAGAAGGTTAGATCACATAAATTTTGACGACATGCAGCAATCACTGTTAGGAAATGTGATAGTAGATAAGTTAGCAGATGATTTTGAACTCCTTTTCCTTCAAAGCCACATGTGCACAATTGCTAGATTTTTCATATAAGGAACACGTGGAATTAAGAGTGTTGGAAAAAGAGATGGCCAGCTTGGACCTGCCATCTATTGATCAGTGGAAATTGGTTGAAAAATATGTAAGATCCAAGTACAAGCTGCATGGATGAAGACCTGTCAAAGACTGAAATTTTTGAAGATTAGTTAACTAGGATTTTAGTTTATTTTTCAAAATCAATTGTTAGTTAAGAAATGTATATGAAAGATGTAAAAGGCAGTTATTTCCTATTTTTATAAGTTAGTTATTCAGCTCATAGGGATATTTTGTATAAGAACCGGTTTTTGTAATGAAGAAAGGGTTGGAACCCGTGAGAATTCAACATTGTATTTTGAGATCTATATTTTAATAAAATCACATAACCAAATCTGACCGTTTACAGAGATTCATGTTTTGTGTATGTTGTAGTATGTACCTTCCTTTCTCATGTGAATGTGTTTCCTGTTATTTACTTACATAATGTTTTCCTTTTCATGTTTGAAATAATTTTTTCATAGTACAAAATTCATAATCATATGCGCTGTCTATTTATTTCAAACATTCACAAAACCTGTTCGTCTAAAGTTAATGTTGGATTCATCCTAGTTAGATGCCCTAATTAATGGACCGTTCTTCATTTCTTCTATAATCACCAGACCAAATCATTTTGACTGTAATGAGATTGTCACCTTGCCTTTGTTAAAATTTCCATGCAATAGCACTGTGATTGTTACCATCATTTTTGACTCCATGCCCAATGTGTGATTTTCTTGTTTCAACCAACACCAATCCTAAATTCATTTCTTGTTCATATATCTGGCCTTATGAAAACAATTATTGAGAGATCCCTCTCTGGAGAGAAAGAAGCTAGATTTCTTTCCTAAAGCTTGGTTTTGTGGTTACCTTGGGATTTACCCTTTACAACCGAGGGTACAATTTGAGTGCTAACGTATTTGCATCATTCTCGGGGAATAAGAGTTCAAATATGCCCTTGGAGAATGACAAGGAGTTTTCAAGAAGATGAATTTTTTGTGGGAAAGAAGAGGTTCTTGCATTGTGATCGGTTGTACATTTTCCCTGGCGACTCCACCCACACTTCAAGAAGATTTTTAGAGAAGACATCCTGGCTTCTAGGAGGGCACATACAAGAGGTAATCCTTCTTTTGAAATTTTATATGGTGTGGAAACCACAGAAAGATTGATTAGAAATAGGCCTGGTAAAGAAAGAATAAGTACTTCTCAAATTGAAGGTTCATTTTCTCAAGAATTTCATAGTTTTCAGAATTTAGAGTAGGAAACAAGTTTTCAAAGATATTTGTTAAGGTCCAAATATGAAACAGATCTAAAACAAACATAAATAAACCCTAATAGTTTTGAATCATACTTGCTTGACTCTATTTGGCACAATTTATAAGATACCGTGAAGGTTTGAGAAAACAATCCTATTGTCCAAACATTTCAGCCTTATATTCCAAGCCCTCCTCAGAGTCCTCCTATTGTTTAGACTCCTCCTGCTATCCCAAACCATCCTAGATGAATGGAATCCATGATTTCTCCATTAGATTTGCCTACCATGCTGCATGATTTAGCCCAAAACTACTCTCAAATAATATCCTTGTTTGACGAGGAAGGAAATTTTACTGCTAGGAAGCATATGGACAGGTTTGAAAATTTCATTGATTTGGAGGAAGTAGACTATGATGATGCTAAAATGGGATTGTTTGCACAGTATTTGTTTGGTGAAGAAAAAATATGGTTTAAAGACTTACCTGCAAGATCTATTCTTAATTTTGATGCCTTTCAAACTTTATTTCTGGATAGATGGGAAGATAAGAAAATTCCTTTACATATTATTTCTCAATATAACAATTTGAAAAAAGGGAATTTTGAATCAATCCATGAGTTTTCTAGCAGGTTTATGAGGGTATATAATTCCATACCATCATGTGTTAAACCCTTAGTAGGTGTTTCCCATCTTCATTATGCTGATGCTTTTGAAAGCATTTTTTCTTTATTGTTAAGAGAAAGAAAGTCCCAAAATCTTCCTGCAATGTTTAAATACGAATTAGAAGTAGAAGAAAATTTGTTGACCTCTGGAAAGATGAAACAAAGAGTAGAAGTGGCATAATAAGAACTAGAGAAGAACATCAAACTTCCACTTCTGCTGTTGTTGCTAATACTTCCTCTTCAAGCGATGCAAAATTTGAAATGATGATGAAAACTTTGGAGGGGTTAATGGACAGGTTGGCTATAGACAATATACCACCCAATAGAGATCATCCTGAACCTCAAGTAAGGAACCCCAACTTCAGAAGACCACCTCCTCCTCCTCCCCTTCAAAACAGGAAAAGAGACCAGAGAAATATTATAAACCCCGAAGATCAACAAATCAGGCCTCCATTTCCTGAAAATTATGTTGATGATGAGGAGAAAGAAGTTGATCCAACGGACAACCAGATTCACCATTTTGATGATTTAGATACAGAAATCTATCTTACTAAAGAAGAACATAATTTGTTTGCCCATGAAGATGATATTAATGTGTCTGAGGTGGATTCAGAGCAGTACTAGAGGGGTTACCAAAATGCGATAGATGATTTTGAGAGGAACTTGAAGTTGAGAAGTAGAGATGTACCTATAAATAAATAAAGATATAATGTAAATAAACCTTCCAGTAATCAAAATAATATAGAAAAAAAGGAAACAAAAAGAAAATGATGCACAGAAAGTTTCAAAAAATAAAAATAAGTCAGACAACTAACACCTGTAGATGTGGATAAAAAAGTCTCATCTTTCAATATGCAATCAGAACTATCAAAGATCAAAATTTCCATCACATTTAATGAATTGTGAAGGAACAATGAATACATAGAGAAAATCACTAAAATGGTAAAATATAGGGTGATTGTCTGCCAATATTTTAGAAGTAACAGATGATGCTCCCACTATTGTCCTTGGACCTAAAATTGAGAATACATATGAAGAGGAAGTCCCTCCTTTTTATCTAAAGTTTTAATGTTGATGATATGATTTTGCACAATGCTATGCTTGATTCTGGTGCCTCTCATAACCTAATGCCAAGGGTAGTAGTGGAAAGTTTGGGATTAGAAATTACTAGGCCTTATAAATATCTATATTCCTTTGATTCTATAAAGGTAAGATGTATGGGATTAATTAAAGATACGGTGGTAGCTCTTGCATAACTTCTGGCTAAAAATATTGTCATGGATGTTGTGGTGGCTGAAATTCCTCCTAAGTTTGGCATGTAGTTGTCAAGATCTGGAGAATCAAAATTGAAAAGAACATCATAGATGGATATGTCATATTCCACCATTCCCTTGTTTGGAGGAAAGAGGAGATTGTTTAGAGAGAAAATACTAGCCTGTGTGGTTAGCAGTCAAGATAATCTTGATAACCATCTGATTTGTGTTGTAGACACTGATTTGGGATCCTCTATATTTTTTAGTGACTCCACTCATGTTGATCCTGAAGTACCTTTACATATTGAGTTTAAAGAGAATAAGGAATTTACGAAAAGATAAGAGGCCTTAGAAAAAAAATAGAATGAAGAGGGACTGTGGACCATGTATTTTGATGGGTCCACAAGTAAAGAAGGGGTTGGCTATGGTGTTTGGATTATCTATCCAAACAGATAATTTAAGGATTATTCTTATAAACTGAATTTTGAATGTACAAATAATGTAGCTGAGTATGAAGCTATGTTGTTGGGTTTACATGATTTGAAATATTTGGGAGAAAAGAGAATAGAGGCATTTGGGGATTCAAAACTTGTGGTGAATCACGTGAAAGATAGTTACTAGACAAAACATCACAAAATGAGGGCCTACAGGAATGAAGTCTGGGACATGTTTGGAAACTATTGTATAGAACATAAAATCAGAGTGGTCCCAAAAATAGAAAATGAGGTAGCTAATTCTTTATCTACGACTACTAGTAATTTTAAAACTCCCATTTATTCTCAAAAGAAGTATAAAGTCCAAGTTGTAAATAGACCTTCTATACCCGACAATTCCAAGTATTGGCAAGTTTTTGATGAGGATATGCATATTAGAATATTTTTGGAGATGTCAGATGAGTTTGTAAATACTCAAAATAGATACAAAGAATGCGAACATAGAAAACTTCCAAGACGATGTTGTAAGCAGGAATATTTCACCTTCTGTGGACATAAGTTGTTCCTTTGGTCTTAATGGTTTAGATCCAGAACAAATGAACGACAAAGGATGAAGACCCTCCTTAGATATTGTAGATACCTAGAATGCCTGCTTCAACAGTAAACCTGTGTACCTACAATCAAATTAAACACGCAAACACATCAAAGCTACCAGAACATAATCTATTAATCCATGTCAGTGACTAAGGAATCCAACAACATTTACATGTGAAATCAAACAACAACAGTAATGTGGAACGGAAATCAGCTTTGCATTAGAATAAAATGGAGAAGTTTACAACCAATTAAGCCTTAGTGTCAACATGCATCTCCATGAAACCAACACTTCATCCCCATAAGCTCCAACTTAGCTCTCTATGCTCTCCAATGGCTTGGGCCAAGTGGTCAATCCAACAACATAACAATACCTCTATAGTTCCCCTCTAAACCATGGACATGAGCTTGTATTTATAAGGCTCAATGGATAGGAATGGTTGAGATATTTGTGGATGAGGTGGTCACTAAGATCCTATGATGGGGTATCTCGAGCTCAATTGATCCACATCGTTAGGGATAAGAGAGGACATGAGGCTCATGATCTAGAAGCCTCGAGAAACCTCTCTTTTTTCCCATTTTACCTAGGGTACCGCCTTTTGCCTCTTATGACAGAGTGGTTCAGGTTAAAAACGCTTATGGACCAAAGGATATAAGCGGTGGCAGCGCTTATGGTAAGCAAGATACAGGCGGTGCAAGCAAGGTACCGCTCATGGATAATGAGGAAAGCGTGGTGCTGAGTCTTTTTATGAAAGATTGACAATCAACATGGGTTTTCTCTCCAAGTACTGGGATTTAAGGGCAAATATGTAAATCAAAGGTCTTATCACATGGTGGTGATAGGATTTTGGTATAACAGGATGCCCCCCAAAGCATGAGTCGTAGAGGGATATGATAAACGAGAGCTTTGAGAGAACAAGTCATCGCTACGAGGTGAAAATGTCGGCTCGATCGGAGCATGTCGTCAAGTAGGAATCTGTAGTACATCAATATTTTTGACTCATAGACCCAAGTAACCAACTCATGGCTGCAGACCAATACAAGGCAGATCCATGGGAGGAATAAACAAGCATGGCTACTAGAATACAACGTAGATCCATGTGATAGAGGACTCAAACTTGGACATAGATACCAGACATATAATGTAGATCTATGTCATATAGACACAAATTTTGAGCATAGCCATGACCATACAAATGTGGATCCATGCTAGATATACAAAACTTCGTGGTAACCTGGGGAAAAAGCAATGAGCTCTTTAAACAAATACCTAGGGTCTTCGTCTCGTCTTCCACAAAGTACGATTCTATCCTTGTGATTACAATGATTTGAAGTCGAACATGGTAGAAACCACTTGATTACCGGCCAATTATGTGAACCGTTAACAGGTGCGAGGGAGATCACCATTGATTTCAATGATTCCCAAGGTACCCTAGTACAATACACTGAGTGTGAATAGATACCTTGTCGATTCCGTCGATCAAAGGTCAATGATGTGAACCTATATCGAGAGCAAGAGAATATGTCATTAAGGCATACAGATCTCAAGGTACTAAGTTTTTGTTTCTAAGACTATTTCCCGGATGATGAGCTGATGTTGACGGGAATATTGTCATCGAAGGAGGGACATGATGAGTCCCACATCGATGACATGAAACTTGAAACATAGTTTTGGAATGATGTGAATGTAGTAACCATAGGACTGACTCAAAAGTACTGACACAAATACTGTGTTGACTGTAGAGGTAAGACTTCTTCAAATTCCCTTTGAACATCGGGCGGCACGACATAAGACTTGGAAACATGACTCGACGGGACAAACACACAATGTGACAGTGGACAATGCATTCTCTTGAAAGACTCAAAGGAGTAGCATGACTCATGAAAGTGGATTGTCACGGATATCAGCTGAATACCCAATTGACTGACATGATGTGCAGACAAGTGCCATGTTCAAAGGTAACGACAAACTACTGCCATTTATTTGCAAAATGATTCCCTTCCCATTTTCCCCATCATAATCAATAAGTGCCTCTTTTCGGTTTTACGAGTTCAAAGAGGGTAACAAACACTTGATATAGCTTGTTGAAAGACAAATACAGACTCATATGTTTTATGAACCTGAGAGAGGAGGGGTTCGTTCCCAAAACGAGTCTCTCAATGTTTAATTTAACGAGTCCAATGAAAGAAAACTCGGTATCGTTCATGTTTGGAGAGTCTGAACGATTACGGAAGAAGACTCTGAAGGGGTCCTTTTTCGTATGATTTAGTCCCTAAGGCCCAAAAAAGTGTAAAATCATACCTTAGAGAACTCTTCCAGTCATGATTGGCTGGAGTATTCCTTTTTCGTAAATAGTCTATCCGAACCGAAAATGAGATAACTTACCGTCGGAGAGACGACTCTTCAAATGCTTTAACGAGCGTGAAGAAGACAATATCGCTCGACAATCTTTTCATATTTAGGGAGCCTAAAAAGAGTTTAAAGAGGATTCCATTAACCTTTTTCATGTTTAAATCCAGAGCATGAAAAAGTAACAAACTAAGCTCAAACCACTTTTCATGTTTTAACCAGAGCACAAAAAATGAAAAGTAAGATCAACACCATCTTACTGTTTTTAACGAGCTCGAAGATCAGTTGAAAGAATGCTCAGGGATTGGTTTCATTTTTATGCAAGCTTGAAACCAATGGGTAAACTATACTTGAAAAATCCCATTAACATGATATACAGAGGTTGTAATCTTTCCCCCATCATGATTGCTAGCGAAGCCTACCCCTAACATGGTTGCTAGGGGCTTGACATGCCCCCCAAGCTTCATTTCGTTTGACAATTATTCTTCCATACCCAACCTAAAAACCTGGTTACTAATGTGAAAATGTTCACCAGGGGGTAGGAAGAACGAGAATCAGGCAGGTGAAAAGAAGGTTCAAGTTCTAACACTAAAGGGAAGAATCGACTCAAGGGAAGGGGATCTGTTTCATTTTTACACAAGCTTGAAACGTAAGGTAACTATGCTTGGAACATGGTTTCATTTTTATGCATGATTGAAACCAAAAGGTAAACTATTCTTAAGGAAACCTACTTCATTTTTTAACGATCTTGAAATAGAAAATGAACTACGCTCTGGAATGGTTTCATTTTTATGCAAGCTTGAAACCAAAAGGTAAACTATGCTTGATGAGATCTATTTCATTTTTTAACGAGATTGACATAGAATAATAACTTTGCTCAAGAATGATTTCATTTTTATGCAAGCTTGAAACCAAAAGATAAACTATGCTTAAGGAGTGGTTTTATTTTTTAACGAGCTTGAAACCAAAAGTAAACGATGCTCTCCACATGCTCCTATCGAACATGATATCCAAGTGTTGGTAGGTTTCCCCCATTTCATAAAAGATAGCATCTTAGCTCCATTATGATGTCCATAGACTAGAGACATGCCCCCCATTTTACCTATGATGGGAAGAATCTAACAAGAAGAAGGGGAAGGAACCACAAGAACATGCGGGACATTCAGGGTAGTCTGATTACTAGGAGTAATGCGATGGTTAGGTGTAACAAAGGAAAGCTGATCAATGGTCACGATTACCATCACGGGGAAAATGCATAACTCTAAAGAGTGTGGACACAACAGCCTTCATGGCATAAACATAATCACGTCCAAGGAGCAGATTGAAATCTAAAGGACCTTGGACCACCATAACATCAATATAGACAGTTTTCCCTCCTAATGTAATAGGCAAATAAGGAAGGGTCCCTAAAGGTGAGGTAGGCCTATGATTAAAAGCCAGTATCTGATCGGTGGCTAGCACAAGCAGAGGAGAACCTAAAGCTTTCCAACCAGTTGAGGATAGAATACTAACAGAAGCCCCTTCGTCAACAATAGTGTGAAGTATCCGCTTAGCAGTAACATTCACAACTATCTAGAAAGGAACACTTGAATGAAGATGAGACTCTGTTAGGTTACTCCAGTCAAAGGAAATAACCTCACTACTCAGAGAGGGTTCTTTCGAAACAGACAAAATTTCCTCTTGTCGAGAACAATCAGAACGAAGCATAAAAACTTCAGCAGGTTTGAGTTCATTCTTTACTGGAAGAGAAGAACAAGACAAAGATTTGGTCAAAGAGACTACTTCATTCTTAACACTCTCTAATGAAAGAGAGGGATCAGGTGGAAATGACACCGACTCGACCACTTTAACTTCACTCTCTAAAGGAAGAGTGGGATCAACCATAGATAAATCCGAATCGACCACTTGGTCAAACAGTGGGGGATCGAGGGATAACTTACTATCACTTGTTGGAATCACCTGTTGATGATCAGTAATATTTTCCAACCAACGTGAAGCTTCATCCATGCTTGGACAAAGAAAAGTATGATGCATAGCCTTGCATATCAAACAAGGATACAAGATTTTACCCTTACGACCTTTTACCAATGGGTCACTGGTTGAGGGAGTATCGTCAACATGATGATCAGAGGTTGATGACACAGATGGTTTGGATCTTTTAGACCACTCTTCTTGTACACAGGAGAGACCGGGACACTCCTTAAGAAGGTGGCCCCCCTTGCAAAGCTTAGAAGGGAACTTGGGTTTTTCGAGTCTTCTCTTAGAACGAGCACCATCAAGAGAAGATGGTTGCTGCTTTTTCTCTTTCTTATCCTTCTTCTTCTTACCCTTCCCTTTCTTCTTCTTCTTATCCACATGACTACTAACCATAGAGATTTGGTCAAGCGAAGAAGAATAAAGGGATGAAGCGACAACCGATGAAGGAGGAGAGGGATTGGGTTGAGGTCGATCCTCTCCCAAAGGAGAAGTGGCATTTGAGACTGTTAGAAAACAGGACCGCAGAGCAATAACAGATATACAGTTAAATCAATAAACATTATGCAAAACACATTGAAACATTACAAAGAGACACAGATATAACGT
Organism: Pseudotsuga menziesii; assembly: GCA_001517045.1. Taxonomy (NCBI): domain Eukaryota; kingdom Viridiplantae; phylum Streptophyta; class Pinopsida; order Pinales; family Pinaceae; genus Pseudotsuga; species Pseudotsuga menziesii. Next base: position 141,035 of record LPNX010274829.1, read on the forward strand.
GGTTCACCCAAACGATGGGCTACGCCCACAAAGAAATTTGCCAGTCCTTTTATTACAGTCCAGAAAGATGAAGGGATACACCCTGCAGCAAAACCACTGCACTTCCTCTTCATGCTCTCATAGTCTCTCTTCTAGTACAATACAATACCATATCCAGTCGATTTACAATGATCTCTTTTATAGGGGAAATACCATGGGAAAAATTCTAGGGTTTACCCAATACCATGGGTCTGCAATACTGTTGGCCAACATACATCCCAAATTATTTTTTTTCGAGGGCGGACCCCCATTTTCTCAAGGGCACTGCCCTCAAACCCCCTTTTTCAGGGCACTACCCTGAACCCCAAGGCAGGGGGAACGAGTGTACAGTACTCCTGGGTTACAATCACATACTGAATAATATTTCTGGATCTGGAAGATTAGGCTCCACAACCAACAATCTCCCACTTGGAGACTAATCACAACAACTCTACCGCTACTGCACTTGTTGGACCTTAGACTTGGAAAATTTCTTCTCTTCACCTTCATGCTTTAAGACCAATAGAAACCGAGCAGGAACTCCGTTTCTCTCTGGTTACTCCCTTTGTCAACATGTCTGCAGGATTCTGGCTAGTGTGAATCTTTTCCAGTTTTAACAGTTCTTCATCTAGAACAGATCTTATGAAGTGGTACTTGAGTTCTATATGTTTAGTCCTCAAATGAAAAACTGAGTTCTTTGCAAGATGAATGGCACTCTGGCTGTCACTGTACAGCCTACTATTCTCTTGTTTCTTACCCAATTCTTCCATGAGCCTCTGCAACCAAATCATCTCCTTACTAGCCTCTGTAGCAGAAACATACTCTGCTTCCGTTGTTGAAAGTGCAACAACCTGTTGCAGTTTTGAAATCCAACTTACTGTTGTTCCACCTACAGTGAACACATACCCTGTGGTGCTCTTCCTGCTGTCTTTATCACCAGCCATATCTGCATCAACATATCCCTGTAGAACAGTGTCTGAACCTCCAAAACATAATGCATGAGAAGTGGTACCTCTCAAATACCTAAGAATCCACTGTACTGCTTTCCAATGATCTTTACTTGGATTATTCATATACCTGCTCACAACTCCCACTGCATGTGCAATATCTGGTCTTGTGCACACCATGGCATACATCAAGCTCCCAACTGCTGATGAATAGGGAATCTTGGACATGTAATCTATCTCTTCCTGTGTCTCTGGACACATATTCTTGTTTAGTTTGAAATGGCTTGCCAAAGGTGTGCTGACTAGTTTTGCATTCTTCATTCTAAACCTCTGCAACACCTTTTCTATGTACTCACCTTGAGACAATGTCAATTTGCGATTTTTCCTGTCTCTCGGTTATTCTCATACTAAGGATTTGCTTTGCAGCACCCAAATCCTTCATCGCAAATGATTTAGCTAGTTTTCTTTTGAGCACATTTATATCCTGCATGTTAGAC
>LPNX010274829.1:142555-178567 GCA_001517045.1 Pseudotsuga menziesii
CGTGGAGAAAAGCCGTTTTTACATCTAATTGTTCAAGATGCAAATCTTCTACCGCCACTAGACTTAAAATAGTTCTAATTGAAGTCATTTTAACAACAGGAGAAAATATTTCATCAAAGTCTATACCTTTCTTTTGTGCAAACCCCTTTACAACAAGTCTAGCCTTGTACCACTTCTTTCCTCCATCTTCTTCCTTCAACATGTAAACCCATTTATTCTGCAATACCCTTTTTTCTACAGGCAACTTAACCAGATCCCAAGTTTGGTTTCTTACCAATGATTCCATCTCCTCATCCATGTCTTGCTCCCACTTCTTTCTAGTTTCTACCTGCATTGCTTCTTCAAAACATTCTGGCTCACCAGAATCAGTCATCAATAAATAATACAATGAAGGAGAGAATCATTCAGGGGGTCTACTTAACCTGGTAGACCTTCTTACAATTGCAGGAGTTTCAGGTACCTGCTGCTGCTCTTGATTTTTTGGTGCTTTTGAAACTTCATTTTCTTTGATTTCATCAAGCACTGTGTACTCTGTGTTTTCTTTTTCTTCTTTCTTTCCCTGCAACTGATCTTTGTACATGACCTTTTCATTGAATATTACATCTCTACTCCTAATGATTTTGCAATTTTTAAGATCCCATAAGTGATAACCAAAATCATCAACCCCGTATCCAATAAACCACATTTCTTGGATTTAGCCTCAAGCTTTGTTCTATCATCTTTATCAATATGGACAAATGCTTCACAACCAAAAGTTCTCAGAAATGAGTATTTTACCTGTTTACCTATCCATGCCTCCTCTGGAATGCCACCATCCAAAGTGCTTGAAGGCCCTCTGTTTATTAAATAAACAACAGTGTTTACAGGATCAGCCCAAAACTGTAAGGGCAACCCTGCATGCAATCTCATACACCTTGCACGGTCCATGATTGTTCTGTTCATCCTTTCTGACACACCATTTTCTTGGGGTGTTCCAAGGACTGTCTTCTCTCTACGAATCCCATTGTGTGAACAGTAACTGTCAAACTCCTTGCTGTAGTACTCACCTCCATTATCAAATCTGAGACATTTCAACCTTTTTCCTGTCTCATTCTCAGCCAAAGCTTTCCACTTCTTAAAAGTATCAAACACATCAGATTTATGTCTAATGCAATAAACCCAAGTTTTTCTAGTTGCATCATCAATAAAAGTAACATAATAACGAGAGCCACCAAGAGATTGTACCTGAGCTGGTCCCCATACATCTGTATGGACAAGCTCTAACTTTTCACTCTTCTTTTGTTTCCCAACCCTGAGAAATCTAACTCTCTTCTGTTTTCCATAAACACAGTTCTCACAAAATTCCAAACTTACCTACTTCAAATCTGGAAGCAGTTTCATTGAGTGGAGAATCTGCATCCCCTTCTCACTCATGTGGCCAAGCCTATGATGCCACAATGCTGCACCTGTTTCTGTGGAAGCTACAGAAATAGAATAATAAGTGTTATGAGGACATAAATATAACGTACCTATCCTATCTCCTTTTGCAATTACCATTGATCCTTTAGTGACCTTCCACCATGTTTTTCCAAACGTAGACAAACAGTCGCCATCTCCCAACTGCCCTGTTGAGATCAGATTTCTTTTCATAGCAGGAATGTGCCTTACATCCTTTAGAAACTAGTCATTTTCATTATTTAGTTTAATCTGTACCTTATCCTTTCCAACAATTTTACATGGTTCATCATCCCCCAATAACACATGCCCAAAATCACCTTGAACATAATCATAAAAGAATTTCCTATGGGGTGTAGCATGACATGAAGCCCCTGACTCTACTACCCAGTAATCACTAGTATTATCTAATGCAAGAATCAAAGCATCTTGTAACACATCACCTGCTACATTAGCTTCCTGGGTAGTCTCTTGCTGCCTCTCACCTTTCTTCTTTGGTGCTCTGCAGTCTTTCTTTAGATGTCCTTTCTTACCACAGTTCCAGCATTCTATTTTTCCAAATCTGGACTTGGATCTTCCCTTTTTAGACTTGCTACGATTTCCTGGGCTCCTTCCTCTTTTGTTTTGTCTCCCTCTGCTCTCCATGGTCAATGCATTACCTGATGTCTCACTTGTGCTTTTCCTTCGCATTTCCGCGCTAAGAATAACACTAACAACATCATCAAACTTAAGAGTGTTTGAACTAGGGACAGAGTTACTTACAGCCATGACCAAGCTATTCTAGCTTTCTGGCAATGAGCACAAGATTAGAAGAGCCCTAACCTCATCATCAAAGTTCACTTTTATAGAACTTAACTGACCGGTAAGTGTATTAAACTCATTTAAATGGTCAGCAACAGATCCACCTTCCGACATCTTCATATTAAATAAACGTTTCATTAAAAATACCTTGTTAGAAGCCGAGGGTTTTACGTAGAGCTTACTCAATGCGCTCATCACACCCTCTGTTGTTTTTTCTTTCGAAATATTGAAGGCCACCGACGAAGCCAGGCATAGCCGTATTGTTCCTAGTGCCTTTCTATCAAGAACCTCCCATTCTTCATCCTTCATAGCCACCGGCTGTTTTTCTTTTCCGCCCAATGGCAGGTACATATCTTTCTGGTACAGATAGTCCTCCATTTGCATCTTCCATAACTGATAGTTTTGGCCGTTAAATTTATCGACCCTAAACTTTCCTTCTTCCGCCATTGCTCCCACTCGAACCAGGAACCCTTCTTTCCTGCGAGTTTACCAACCAAATAGACCTTTTGGCTCTGATACCAATTGTTAGAAAACAGAACCGCAGAGCAATAACAGATATACAGTTAAATCAATAAACAAGATGCAAAACACATTGAAACATTACAGAGAGACACAGATATAACGTGGTTCACCCAAACAATGGGCTACGTCCACAAAGAAATTTGCCAGTCCTTTTATTACAGTCCAGAAAGATGAAGGGATACACCCTGCAGCAAAACCGCTGCACTTCCTCTTCACGCTCTCACAGTCTCTCTTCCAGTACAATACAATACCATATCCAGTCGATTTACAATGCTCTATTTTATAGGGGAAATACCATGGAAAAAATTCTAGGGTTTACCCAATACCATGGGTCCGCAATACTGTTGGCCAACATACATCCCAAAAAAAAAATTTCGGGGGCTCTGCCCCCAAACCCCCGTCACTCGAGACCATTGCCCTCGAACCCCCTTTTCCAGGGTGCTGCCCCAAACCCCAAGGCAGGGGGAACGAGTGTACAGCAATCCTAGGTTACAATCACAACTGAATAATATTTCTAGATCTAGAAGATTAGGCTCCACAACCAACAGAGACATTAGGTGTAACAAGAATTACCACATTAAAAAGCCAGACCGGTAATCCTATAGTTAATCCAGGAATATTTAGAGTGGCAATAAAAGGAGGACCGATACCTTCACTTGGAGGCAATACAAAAGGTACAACTTGGAAAGGGACCTCTTAAGTGGTAATCCTAGATTGGGATGCCATCTCTAAACTTCTCTAAAAACCTCCTAACTACCATGCACAAGCAAGTACTACTCAAACTAAAAGCAACAAGCAAACATGTGAAAGGAGTGGATAAGAGTCAGGAACCTCACAGGACAGGCCAAAATGATAAATTAGATGGTTTGAGGATTCCTAAAAGGGTCTCCCGATATACGCAAGGTGCGTGGGAGCTCAAATCGGTAGTAGTGCTGTCTAATGCATAACCGTACACAAAGGGGCCTTCCGATATACAATTGAGTACGTGAAGTACCTTTGTATATACCTTAAGGGTACGTGAAAGGCCGTTCGATATACCGATGGTACGTGGAAGAGCCTCGCGAGTCCCGGGATGTAATGCGGACAAGTAATGACAGCTCCTACGCTTAACGACGCCCGAATACGTCTCTAACTTATCACTCAAATTGCTAAAAGTTTTAACCTAGTACTACCGTTAATTTTATCTTGTGCGTTAGGTGGAACCATGGAGTGAAAACTTGAAATTAAAGAAGATGCACACTGATCTATATGATAATGTAGGTTTTCCTCTTCAATGAAATTCTACCTAAGAGAGGGAGAGAGATTTACTTTTCTTCCCAAAAATGCACACCCAAATGCAAATGCAATTCTATCTTTTCAAACGAAAAGGGAAATATCAATGCACCCCAAACAATATTCAAAGCAAATAAAAAAGAGATCTAGAGAACATTTAACATAAATAAACCAGAAATGTTTCCTATCTTTTCATGCTTGAAAAAGATGCATAAAAACTTAATAGAAAGATGATTTCACTAACATTTCCAAACAAAACTAACTCTAATGCATGCAAAGATGAAAACATATATTTATTCTTAATGAAAGTAAGATCTATAATTTCAAACAATCATGCACAAAACAAGAAGAAAATCGATTGACATGCTTGCGAATAAAGTAAAGGAGAGAGAAAACTAAAACATCTCTTTGAAACAGACAAGGAAACGAAGAACCAATCTTTCCTACCAAGCACTGAAAAAATCAGCATGCAAAAGGAAACAAGAATTACCCAAGAAAAGAAAGACTCAAAACAACATGGATCACTCACGCATTCCAAGTCCAAAAAAAACCAAAGCCTACACATGAAAATGAAATGTATATTTTCAATTCCAATGAATAATATCTATAGAAAAGAGCAAGAGGTTTCAAGCAAAGAAAATAATGCAAGAAACATAAACTCTCTTTGAGTGTAGAAAGAATACAACAATCAAAGCGACTGTAGAATATAAAAGTAATCCAAAAACACACAAAAAATCAAAATACAAAGTCTGGAACAGGGCATACCTAGCATCGCATAGATGAAGCTGTTGACAGGCAGGTTTGAGGCAGAACCGCTCCTTGCTCACTGGATTTAGGTGGTGGCACTGCCTATGGCTAACTGGACTCAGGCAGTGGCACCGTTCCTTGCCAAAGGCACATGCGCGGTTCCCTGAATAGATCCAAAACACAAGGAGAACGAAATATCAAGTCAGAAAAGATTAGATCAAGGTAAAAACTGATAGATTGAGAATAAAAAAAGAGCATAAAAGGTCGAAATAATTCAGATCTAGACAGATTTGGAAGTTTCAAACCAAAATTCACTGAGTCAGATAGCAGATTTGACTGAAGAGAGTTGGAGAAGGAGCCTGGATTCGGACAAGATTTGAAGAACTGAGGAAGATCAGATCAACTGATACATATATCTATTCCCCAGCGGAGTCTCCATATTTGTAAGCAGGAATATTTCACCTTCTGCGGACAGAAGTTGTTCCTCTGGTCTGAATGGTTCAGATCCAGAACAAATGAACGACAAAAGATGAAGACCCTCCCTGGATATCGTAGATACCTGGAATGCTTGCTTCGACAGTAAACCTATGTACCTGCAATCATATTAAACACACGAACACATCAAAGCTACCAGAACATAATCTATTAATCCATGTCAGTGACTAAGGATTCCAACAACATTTACATGTGAAATCAAACAACAATAGTAATGTGGGACAGAAATCACATTTGCATTAGAATAAAATGGAGAAGTTTACAACCAATTAAGCCTTAGTGTCAACATGCATCTCCATGAAACCAACACTTCATCCCCATAAGCTCCAACTTAGCTCTCTATGCTCTCCAATGGCTTGGGCCAAGTGGTCAATCCAACAGCATAACAATACCTCTATAGTTCCCCCCTCAACCATAGACATGAGCTTGTATTTATAAGGCTCAATGGATAGGAATGGTTGAGATATTTGTGGATGAGGTGGCCACTAAGATCCTATGATGGGGGATCTTGAGCTCAACTAACCCACATCGTAAGGGATAAGAGAGGACATGAGGCTCATGATCTAGAAGCCTCAAGAAACCTCTTTTTTTTCCCATTTTGCCCAGGGTACCGCCTTTTGCATCTTATGACAGAGCAGTTCAGGTTAAAAATGCTTATGAACCAAAAGCTATAAGCGATGGCACTGCTTATGGTAAGCAAGGTACAGGCAGTGTGAGAAAGGTACTTCTCATGAATAACGAGGAAAGCGCGGTACTGAGTCTTTTTATGAAAGATTGACAATCAACATGGGTTTTCTCTAAAAGTGTTGGGATTTAAGGGCAAATATGTAAATCAAAGGTCTTATCACATGGTGGTGACAGGATTTTGGTATAACAGATGTGGAGTCCGAAAAAGAAGATGTTGAAAAGAAAAAAATGAAAAATAAGATAGGGGGGAAATATATAATCCAGTTGAAAAGTAATTACATTCCAAAAGGTTTGATTCCCATAGAAAAATTATTTGATCAAAATTATGTAGAAAAGGATCCTAAATTTCAACCTATTGAGAATGATTTTGAAGATCATAACATAAGTACTGAAGAGTCACCCAGAATTGTGAAGCTGTCCAAAAAACTGTCTGCAAAAGAAAAAGAAGAATACATAAATTTAATGAAGAAGTATACATATGTATTTTCCTGGAGATATGAAGACTTGAAGGAGTATGATACTTCTATCATACAGCTCACTATTCCAATCAAACCTGGGTAAAATATCTTTAGACAAGAGTTGAGAAGAATCAATCCAATGTTGTTACCCCTGATTGAAAAGTAAGTGAAGAAATTGTTCAATGCTAAATTATTGTTACTCTGATATTTTCTAAGTGGGAAGCTAACCCAGTACCTATTAGAAAAATGAATGGTGATATCAGACTTTCTATAGATTTCAAGAATCTGAACAAAGTAGCATTAAAAGACAACTATCCTTTACCCAAAATGGACCATGTTTTGCAAAAAGTGGTAGTAGCAGAAATAATTTCTACTATCGATGGGTTCTATGGATATAATCAAGTGAAATTCCTTCTACAGGACCATGAGAAAAATACTTTCACTACACCATGGGGTACATTTATGTATGCCAAAATTCCATTTGGGTTAATTAATGCAGGAGCCATATTTTAGAGAGCCATGGATATCGCTTTTGCAGAAGAGAAGGATAAGTTTGTAGTTTTTTATATGGATGATATAACGGTTTTATTCTAAGTCTGATAGGGACCATCTTAAGCATTTTAGAGAAGGTTTTTCTGAAGTGCAGAATGTATGGAATCTCACTCAATCCCAGGAAGTCAAATTTTTCATGGAAATAAGGAAAGTTGTTAGGCCACATTATTTCTAAAGAAGGAATTAGAATTGATCCAACAAGAGTTAATGCTATTATGAAGGTTGAATATCCCAGGAGTAAGAAAGAGGTGCAGTCATTTATTGGACAGGTGAATTTTCTAAGGATATTTATCCTAAGTTTTGTTGAAATTCTGAGAAACATTACAAATATGTTGAAAAAAGAAAATGAGATAAAATGGACGGTGGATGCTAGAAAGTCCTTTAAAGATATTAAAAAGGCCATCACTAAAGCCCCAATTTTAGTGAGTCCATATTTTACTAATGATTTCCTGGTATTCTCTTATGCATATGAGCATACTATTGCTGGAGTCTTACTGTAGAAGAATAGTCAAAATTCCAAGCAACCTATTGCTTTCTTCAACAAGGTACCGAGGGATGGAGAGTCGAAGTACGATATTATAGAGAAACAAGACTATGCTTTGGTGAAATCCTTGAAATATTTTAGAGTATATATCCTTCATTCTCATATTGTTGCATATGTCCCAAGTAATGTAGTAAAGAGTATCCTCACTCAACCAGATCAATAAGGTAAGAGGGCTAAGTGGATTGTTGTGCTATTGGAGTATGATATTGAAATAAAATCTACAAAGTTGGTCAAGGGACAGGGGCTTGCCAAGTTAATGACAGATTCTAATTGTGACTCTTTTCAAATCAACTTCTTTCCCAGTTATTCAAATCAACTTGATGCAGGGTTATATGTATTGTCATATTTTTCTCTTTCTCCATGGTATAGTGATATAATATATGTATTGCATAACTTGCAGGCACCTGCAAGATTGAGTAAAATGAGAGCCAGATCTGTTAAATTAAATGTTGCAAAATTTTGTATTATAAATCAATATTTGTACTGGAAGAATCCTGGTGGTGTTTTGTTAAATTTCTTATTGGAAAATGAGGCTCATCAAACAATGAAGGAATTTCATCAACGAGATTGTGGGGGACATCATTCCTGGAAGGTGAAAACCAACAAGATCTTGAGAGTTGGTTTTTACTGTCCTTCCATTTTTTCTGACATTTATAAAGAAATCACTACATGTCATAAATGTCAGATCTTTGATGGAAAAAGAAAGTTGGTTCCACTTCCACTTAATCCAATTTCAGTTGAGGCACCCTTTCAGCAACGGGGGTTAGATTTCATTGGGGAAATCAACCCAAATTCTTCAGGTTAGCATAGGTGGATTCTAACAACAACATGCTATTTCACTAAATGGATTGAAGCTATACCAACAAGGATAGCCATTGATGTTGTTATCATGGAATTTTTAGAGAGCAATATCTTGTCAAGGTTTGGGTGTCCAAGGAGGATTGTGACATATAATGCAGCTGCCTTCAAATAAAAAAAATGTTAAGTTTTTGTCATAAGTACCACATTAATTTGAATCATTCCACTGCCTATTATACACATGGAAATGGATTTGCATAATCTTCAACAAGAGCTTGGTAAGGATAAATAAGAAGTTGCTGGAAGAAAATAAAATATCTTGGCATACAAAGCTGAAATATTCTTTGTGGGCAGACAGGATTAGTACAAAAAGAGCGATTGGGATGTCCCCTTTTCAGTTGGTTTATGGAGCTGAAGTAGTTTTTCCATCATCTTTGGGTTTTCCTATCATGAAACTAGTGCAAGAGTAGGAGTATGCGCCAAATCACATGCAGAGGAGGATTAATCAAATTATAGAGTTGAATGAAATGAGGGATAAAGCTTATGTCAAAGTACAAGTTCATCAGGAAAAGGCAAAGAAAACTTTTGACAAGAGGGTGAAGGAGGAAAAGTTTCAAATTGATGACTTGGTATTGAAATGGGATGCACCTAGAGAGGACAAGCATGGAAAGTTGATCATATGTGGGTAGGTCCATACATCATTGCTATATACAGAGAGGATAATTCATTTATTTTACAACATCAAGATGGGGTTAAACTAAAAGGAGGCCCTGTCAATGGATAACTTTTGAAGGATTACCTGCCCTAGAGTTGGAAGGTAATTTTTGTACCATAGATTGTATATGGCGAGCTGAAATATTTGAAGCCCAGAGAGAAGGCCCTAAGATATTGAGGGGTTCTTTGCTACCTCCTACGGAGGATTGCATCCCTAGTTGGAGCCAGCTGGTCTGTGGGGTTCTTTTCTACCTCGTAGGGAGGATAAAATCCCCAGTTGGAGCCGGCTATTAGCACCATTTTTGGTTAGCATTTGGAGAGGGGAAAGCCTATGAAAATGTAAGGTAAGAGTTAAAATGTTGCATCATAAGACCTGAAGGTATGTATAAGGAGTTTTAAATTATTGAAACATGATTATTTCTAAAGGTAAATATCATGTACGTGAAAGAGATCTTAAATTTAACCTTGGAAATGAAGTTTGTATGGAAAATATGCCACGATGTTATATCATGGAAGGATACGATGGTGTAGATCTGCATAAAAGAATATCAACGGTTGTGAGTGGATCCGCTGGTGAAATATGCAATGAATAAATAAAATCAATCACCAGCGGAGTGGATTAAAAGGCATCATAAATTGACGGTCCGATGAACAGGGGGTGGCATATCTACGACTAACAAAGGTTCCGCCAAGGAGACATACATGTGAGGATTGAATTTTCCAATCAACGGAAAAGAGTACATCCCACAAATATCTATGGCAGAGATATGAATTTAGGTGAAATCAACGGTTGGTATGAATTCCGTTGGAAGAACATGCGCGGAGGAAATAATTTCGGGGACCAACATAATTTGGTAGGATCGTCACCAATCGAGGGTGGATATTAAAGGTGAAATAATATCTATGGCCCATATTCATTCTGCTGGGTGAACATGCACGGAAGGAAAAAGTTTCTAAATCAACGGAAAATGGTACAGGGCGCATGTTTCAACAGTCGTGATGGAAGCTTGGTTTAGATCAAGGGACCAAAATGATTCTGCTGATAGAATATGCACGGGTGAAAATTTTTGGTAAGCCAATGAAATTATTTAAAGCACTTTCATAATTAATGGTGTGTACTTAATTAGATTAAGATCTACGGTCATGATTGATTCCGCTGAATCAACACGCGTGAGTTATAATGGAAGGGAGTCCCAACGAAATCAATTAAAAGAGATCAAAGATGAATGGCTGATATCTAGGTAGGTTTAGATCTATGGTGTGAAAGCACTTCGCTGGGAAAACATGCATATTGGTTATGGAGCTAAGGATGAGTGGAATATTTAAAGGAAAAACTGGATCGACGACAGAAGTTCATAGAAAATAAGATCAAGGGTTGAGTTTTAATCCACTGAATCAAGATGCAATTTAGTTATGAGATGAATTTGTGGTGTTAAAACGATGAAGAGGTCTACGGTGAAAATCCAACCAGATGTAAAATTTACGGCTGAGATCAAATATGCTACATAAAGCTATAGGAGAGATAAGGATGAGTAATATAGATGAAGTGAAAGGTAAATGGATAAAGGATATTAATCAAGATCAATGGCTCAGGATAAAAGGAAATAGATCTATGGACAAGAATGAATTTGACAGAATAAGATACATGACAAATAAAAGACTAAAAAAAATATAAAAGAAAAGCACATGGATTTGGTTTATTTATCTGTATTTACATTGGAAAGAGAGAGCTCACGACTATAGGGAAGAAGCCAAATCAGACTGAACTTTTGTCCACTTGTCAACCAACCAAGTAGGCTTTTTCATCCTTACCCAATGCTATTCAAACACGGAAAATGTAGAAGTGATGGAGGCTCAAGTACATGAATATCAAAAAATAGAAGAAGTCTTTGAAGATAAAGACTGTGAATTTTTTGACACCATATTGGATATTAATTTAGTATATTTATTAAAGAACAATTTAAAGGTCCTCAAAGACCAGGGAACCGATGTCCATGGAGTCTTCCGTTCCCATTTTCACTTTTTTACTACTGAACAAACCCTAAACTTCCCGTAGTTTGTGGATTGGTGTGCCTGCAATTATTGCTCTTTCGATAGGGTGATTATGGACGTATCTAAGTCTAAAATCATATGCCCTATCAATTCATTAGTCATCTGAGATACATTCTCTATCCTAACTAATTTTACCCAGTTATCTGAAGAGTTCAGTGAAGAAAGTTTAATCCAATCATTTAGAGAAGCCACTGTAGAACAAAAACATGCTTTCTTCAGTTATTGTTTCAAGCTAGATGTATATTTATAGAATCAAGATTTCCATGTTAGTTCAAATCTGCTTACTGATGAAAACCAATCTATTATCTCCTTGATGAGTCAGTTGCGAGGTTCAGATACTAATAGGTATGTCACTAAGTCTTTGATGAGTCTATTATTCAAACTGAGTACTGGTCAAATTGAGTTTACTGAGTCTGGTCAATCATGTTGTATTAAATTTGATGAGTTCCTAGCTAAGAATATCCATTCTCAGTCAGTTAACTTCCACAATGCCAGGTTTTTCAGATTTCAATCTTTTTTGATGAATATGTTTCTATTCTTCAATGAGGAGAACTTACAATTTACAGATCTTGTTCTCACTGATGAAATGAATAGGAATTTTAGCAAATATATGAATTTTCTAATGTCTGAAGTATACCAAACATTCTTCCAACAAAGGTTGCCCAGGGTAATACCACTTATGAAAGAAATATTACAGTTTTACCTGGAAAAAAGGATTGGGAATTGGTTTTTGATGGAAGAAGGGGCTGTAATAAGAATAAATGGATTTGTTCATCCACCCTATGTATTACCAGCCTTCTTAAATCCTAGAATAATCAATCTAGAAATGATTAGATAGAAGTTGATCGTGGATAATGAAATATTCATTAATTTCAATAAGTCGCCTGAGATTAAATTTCCATGGTTCATTGGCCCATTCATCATAAAGAGCAGGCTTGCTTTTCTAGTGGTGGATAACTTACTGAAGGAAATGAAATTTCAGAATGATGCAACTATTAATTATGATCCCCACCACATTATATCCATAAGAATACAAGTGAATAAAAATAAACCTTTTGAACATCATGAGATTGCATGTATAGCCAAGAGTGCCAATGGATAGATTATCCACATGAGACAAAGAGGGATGATGATATGCAACAAGGTTGCACTTCATCAATGAGGTAACCTAGTTCCACACAACCAGACCCTTCAAGCATTGTTCCAGGAGCTGATAAGTTTACACCCAGAGGTAACCTAGTTCCACACAACTAGACCCTTCAAGCATTGTTCCAGGAGTTGATAAGTTTACACCCATAACAAGTTGTTCTGAAAGAACTAACAAGAGAGACTTCTCTGATGCCATGGATACAAAGGAAGACGACACTGCTAAGACACCCAAAAAGTAGAATATTGAAGAAACATGATAGACAGTCCAAGTAGTATTATGTCAAAGGTAAGAAGAAGCACATGAAATTTAAAGGACCTTCTTTTGAAGTTAAAAAGTATGCTTTCTCTGAAACACCTAAAGACTCCACTTCTCAGTTCAAAACCAGAGCTCAGATGTTTGACAAGTATAGAGATGATAAGGATGTGGCTACATATTAAGCTTTAAATCTATATGCAGATGTCAAAAAAATATCTAGCAAAGATGTATCCTAGGTGACTATCATAGATCACACTCAGAATACCCTGAACTTGGAAATAGAAAATAAAAACAAAGTTATTGAAATGAGAATGAATTTAGAAAACATTCCAACTCGTGATATGAATCATTTTCATAAATAGGTTGGGGAAGTAATATACAATGACTTAATTAAGTCCACTTTGAAAGTATCTAGACTATGATAAGCTAAGAGTAAAGTGGAGAACTAGCTGAGGCAAGAGAGGGTTGAAAACAAGGCACAGCAACTACAAATAAAGAAACCTCAAGGTGATCTATTAACTGTTGATAATGAAGCTGACAAGGGGGAAGATACTTAAAAGTTGTTGAATGAAAAAGAAAGTACTATTTAAATCCTCAAGAAGAAATTAAAAATTCCAGTCACCCAACTCATACAAGCTACTGAGCTTACTGAGTTGGAGAAAGAAAAAGAGACTCTTAATACTGAATTAAATGATTGTAAAGCCAATATTTTGAAATTTGTTGAAGAAAAGAAACAATGGGAAAGAGATATGAGTCTTATGGTTGAGAATGAAAAAAAAATGAAGGAAAAGCAAGCAGAATTGGAGAAGGAACTGAATGAAAAAGGGAAGGATCTTGAATTACAAATCATCTCACCTCCTGCACAAGTTAGTACAGATTATGTGGTACAAGCTATGTCTCAGGTCAGCCTGAGAGATTTGGAGATAATTGGATTGAAGAACCAGTATAAGAATTTGGAGAATATGGCCTTGAAAAGAGAAGAAGAGAGGAAAACCTGGGAAAGCAATTGTAAAGACTTGTCAGATAAAAATGACAAGCTTATGAAACATGTAACATGATAGTTACCTACATAGGGATCCAAGCACATTATTTGGGATGTGCTTATAGCTGAAGCATCCAAATCGAGGCCTTACTTAGACTATATTTTGGACAAAGAAATTGTAATACAAGATGCCAAGCAGAGCATAGCATCATTGAAAGAAAGGTTGAGTAAAAATCCCATAGAAATTGCTAACAACACTATTCATTTATTGAATGGTCTGACAAAGGATGAATTGAAAGTGGAAAACATCAAAGACAAAATTTCTATTATCACTTGGGAAAGGAAGGTCGTGAGTAAACATCAACATCTGGATACCATTGAAGCCAAAATTGACATTATGAACCATGAAATTAAATTATTTATTGAATCATTTACCCCATTATGCAAAAAGGGTTTGCCTTTATTTTGGGAGGAAAAGGGAGGAATGTTTTCCCAAAAACAATTTCATGATCGTTTGATCGCATGCAGGTTATATCATAGAAAGTTTGATTACATGCAACAATCACTGTCAGGAAAGGTGATAGCGGATAAGTTAGCAGATGATTTTGAACTGCTATTTTCCTTCAAATCCACGTGTGAACGATTGCCATATTTTTCATATAGGGAACACGTGGATTTAAGAGTGCCGAAAAAAGAGATGGCCAGCCTGGACCTTCCATCTATTGATCAGTGGAAATTGGTTGAAAAATATGGAAGATCCAAGTAAAAGTTGCATGGATGAAGAGCTGTCAAAGACCAAAATTTCTAAAGATTAGTTAACTAGGAATTTATTTTATTTTTCAAAAGCAATTGTTAGTTAGGCAATGTCGATGACAGATGTAAACGACGGTTATTGCCTATTTTTAGAAGTTAGTTATTAAGCTCATAGAGCGATTTTGTATAAGAACCAACTTTTGTAATGAAGAAAGGGTTGGAACCCATGAGAATTCAACATTGTATAAATTGAGATCTATCTTTTAATAAAATCACAGAGCTGAAGCTAGCCTTTTACAGAGATTCATGTGTTGTCTATGTTGTAGTCTGTACCTTCCTTTCTCATGTGAATGTGTTTCCTGTTATTTACTTCCATAATGTTTTTCTTTTCATGTTTGAAATGATTTTTTAATAGTACAAAATTCATAATCATATGCTCTGTCTATTTATTTCAAACATTCACAAAACCTATTCATCTAAAGTTAACGTTGGATTCATCCTAGTTAGATTCCCACATTAATGGATTGTTCTTCATTTCTTCTATAATCACCAAACCAAATCATTTTCGCTGTAATGAGATTGCTACCTTGCCTTTGTTAAAATTTCCATGCAATAGCATTGTGATTGTTATCATCATTTTTTACTCCATGTCCAATGTGTGCTTGCCTTATTTCATCCAACAACAATCCTAAATTCATTTCTTGTTCATATATATTGTCCTTGTGAAAACAATTATTGAGAGATCCCTCTCTGGAGAGAAAGAATCCATCTTTCTTTCCTAAAGCTTGGTTTTGTGGTTACCTTGGGATTTACCCTTTACAACCGAGGGTACATTTTGAGTGCTAACACCTTGTAAAGTGAATTCTTCTAGTTTGCACAGTACCATTCATCTAATGGGATGACATATTTTCTTCGCAATTCTAACTTTTCTTTGAAGTGGAGACTTTGAGCACATCTGCAAAAATTCTTGCTCCTATAACGAAGATTGATCTTGGTAACTTCGAACCTTCATAACATATTCCTATCTTTTCATATGGTTGTATTTGATTTTTGATAATTTCATCTAGAGCTTTGGTGTTGTTGCTTAATTTTTGTTGAAGATTCAATTGGTCATTTCCTTTATGCAATTCCCTTTCTAAGAGAGTTACTTTAGTCTCAAACTTCTCACACTTTTATTTCCTTTGTTTCAGTTGATTAATCATGTTCAACTCTAAATTTCTTGACTTGTTCTTCATACCTTAATAGTTGTTTCTTCAAGGATTTATTTATTGTTCTTGATTTCTTTGGTTCTTTAGTTCTTCCAAAGCACTGATTAGTTCAACTTCAAAATATACTTCATCTCTCGAGTCCTCATTTTTCAGCTTCTTCAATTTCCATAAAGAGCACTTCCTATTTTTCCATATCTGTGCAAATATTTATCTTTCAGTGGTTAAATTGTTACTGAAGACACCCACTTTGATAAAAATTGTTGGAATTCTTAGTTATACTAAGAGGGGTGTTGAATCATTATATAGGTCAAATTATACAAATTTTCACTTTAAACAAATTATGCATCAATTTATGTTTTAGTCAAAACAATAACATACACCAATGCGCAAATAATTTGTATAGTTCATGTGTGTGTGTGTGTGTGTGCATGTGTGTGTATGAATAAATTGTTTGCAATGGGATACACCAATCTCCAAAATGTGACACCAACTTGATTGCAAGCACCAAATTATTTATTACAGACACCAATCTGTAAGGAATTCAATCTTTTTTGTAAGCACCAACTTGCTGACTTCAAGAACCAACCTAAATCAATATCAGTCCTATTTTCCAAGCTCCAACATGCTATAGTCAATAACCAACATGATTGAATACTGCAATCTCCTCTTCTTATTCCTCATCACTTACTCCCTTTTTTGTATTTTCCAGCACCAACTGGAATGAAGCTATAAATCCCTTTCCTTGCCCCTTGCTGCCACTATTAAATGAATAAATTATAGAAAAATTGCAACTTAGTGTGATCTGCAATCTATTTCTTCTCTAATTTGCATGTGCTTCTTATTCACTACTAAACTACAACCACCTCTGCATTTGGTATCCTTTGATATTTATGTCTTAACAATCTGTGATCTATGATTGTGTATTTACCAATATCAACACTTTGCAACTTATATGTTCTACTATCTACGGCTTTTGAAATTTGTATATCAACACTTTGACACTTCTACGATTTGCGTCATTCACTGTGTATTCTCTTCACACATCCTCTAATATGTGCACTGCCTATTGTTTATCTTCATTGATTTTGCACAATCGACCCTTTGTTGTATAAAATTCTTCTAGATCAATGAGCCATTGATACCCCGAAATTAGAAGCTCGCCAAATAAAAATATCACATCTTCTTCATCTTCAAGCTTACTTTAATACTTCCATCTCTCGCTTATTTATACTCTTCTTTATCAAGATATGTGTCCACAAGTCAGGATTCCTTTGACTGAGTAACGCCTCAACTATTTTACTTTGTGTTCAAGCTAACTACATTTCATATTTCATTGGCATATATCTTATTGATAATTTATCCATGAGGGGTTTTGCGCATTTACAAAACTTGGACATTTATTCTTTATGTACTTCTTAAAACTAACTTCACTTACATAGAGAACCATTTCATGATGTATTGTTGAGACTTCCTTACACTTATATATATTTATTCAAGTTGGCTTCTTACTCAGCATCATCAATTGTAACATCTAATTTCAATACTTCATGCTTTATGTTTGACATTCATCAACATGTTTTTTGTTTGACATCACCATGTATCAGCATGTTTCTTGTTTGACATCAATGGAAATACCAAAGTTCAAAAAAAATATCCCAATATGAAGAAATTTTAATTTTTGAATGGGATATGGGCATGATTTCCATTATTTTTCCTCCATAAACCAAAGAAATTATTCCAAGTAATATTTTTTAAGTCTCACGGTATATGGCCCATACCATGGCATAGGCCCATTACAAGGAATGTATCTCCTATGAGTGGGATATGGGTAAAATTTCAACAAATGATACAACATGAATGAGTCTCATGACTAAAATTATGGTTATAGAATGCAGTGTGTGTGTATAATTTTTTCCATAGAAAATAAATCTTATATTTCTATATTTCCTCAAAACAGATATTGAATTGACTAGAAACCATAAGGATGGAATCAGATTGAGCAAAAGCAAAATTACTTAAATCATTATGGTTCTGCTTCATGTATCATTGCACATAAACCACTTCAAAAAACATACATTCAGATATCCACACTAATCCTCGACATAAAAATACACAAAAAACAACACCTTTCATAGACACCATCCAAAAACTATAGAAGACAGAACTACATTGATCGAACGACGTAAACAACATTATAGAACCAACACCGACTTCCCCGGATATAAATTTAATAATATAAATCCATGGATTCGACTTCATGACCATCGAAATATTCGTAAAAGAAAAAGGTTCCATCATTAAGCATAAGATCTTGTTTGGACAATTGATTAACTAAGGCGTTGAGTTTTGTGTAAGTATGAGTGTAAGAAGTACACTCAAAATTCTATATAGTTTCTTGAATGCATTGAAATAAAGAGTTGAATCGCACCACATACACATAGTTATTTTTGCTTTCCATATACCACCACCTGAATCTTAGTGACCTTGTGTGTGTTAGTGAAATTAAGTAACACCCAAAGAGCCAAGAATTAAACCTTCATGTTGGAACCTCATTCAAAGGAATATCTTATGAATAAATAGTGGGAGGAATTGAGATACATGACCATTCCAATCCCACAGTGAGGCAAGTGACCTTGGCTTTCCCCATCAAAGAATCCCCGAGGAGTATCATAGTCCATCGAAGTCATAGATGGAACAATATTTTTTACGCTTGGGCTTGGTTTTGAACTCTCTAGTGAGTTTTTTTATTATTCTAATAATGACCTCCTTTAGGATGAACTCATCTTGGAATTTTCTTAGATTATGATCCCACCATACGAAATAGAAAAAATAACAAGGAAAAGAACCAAGCTTTGAGACCGAAACATCCAACAACCATTCCTAGTAATATTCCTCCAAATTATCTCTACTCCATGATGTTTTGGGATGTGTGTGTGTGTATCCATAACACAAAACCCTTAGAGTACATCCCCATGATTCATGGATGGTAAATGGGATGAGCCTCTAGCCTTGATTATGGATCCCATCCCTGATGGGATCAAGAGAGTTGAACCTATGACCTCCCCAACGTTGGGGGGAGATATGTTATGTCTAACACATGTTTTATTGAGAAAACCCTTAGGGAGATATATTTCCAGAGAAAAATAAATTCTATTCATATATAATAAACATAGATTGTCGAAAGAGGACTTACATAATTGATCCAAGAGCATACCCTTGTTGCTTATACTAGGCCCCCTTACATACAAAACATACAATTTCACAGTTTTCAAAAAAGGCTCAAAGCCTTACATTGCAACAAATATTATGTTCCCATTACAAAAAATACAAAATTGTAATCATAAAAGTTACATAGAGTCTCTGGTTATGCCTCCTCGAAATTCCTAGATAACCATCATTCTTGGTTCCACCGAAAGCACTATCTTTGAAAGCTCTTCTGCTTCTGCGTTCAATTATCTGAAGACATGGACAAAGGAGATGAACTCAAAACTAGGAATCAGAGTTCGTATTACATCCAATAGATATTGAAGGTGTGGAGAACTAATTTGGATTTTAGAATTTTCCCAGTCTATAATTTTTTTTGAATCGTTGAACATGTGAATACACTATATGTTCTTACTGACTACTACTTTTAGAACATACCACAAGGAGGCTAGTTCAGCCTTGCTGTTAGATAAATTGCTTGGAGAAAATCTAATCATGAAATCAAAATCTTCTATAAACAAAAGGATCGCTCCTGAACCTCATAGGGGTGGATCATCGTGGATTTTCCTGTTGAAAAAGACCCACAGTATAGTCTTGTATATTTGAGGAGGAACCAGAAATCTCTTTTATGTCATATTTGGTTATAATATAAACTCCTTCGACCACTACAGAATCAAAGCAATCATGACTTCAGATGGTACCCATTGATCCCGAAATATCGTTGAATTGTGGTCCCACCATAGATTCCTTATTGAGTTCATCATTTTATATAAATAAAATTTTTATGGGCCACACATGGGACTACATCCCACCACATAGATCATGTGGAGGTTATATTTGGTGATATGTGTGGGATATGGGCACGAATCTTAACATTTTGCAAATTATGGATGGGTCTTATTACCTAAAGCACAGTTCAAGTCTACAACAAATAGATTAGTCACTAAGATTTACTTTCAGGACTAAGAATCCATATTTCTATCCCTAAATCATCACAAAGGACCTATAAATGTAATTTTGGGCTTGGAAGTGAGATATGGCAAATTTTATGATGAGAAATGGACTGTGTATGGGTCTTGGCTCAATATTTAAGGTTTGGTGATGCAAAACCTGACATTAAGGCTCAAATAATTTCTTCTATATGAATAACAAGACATGCATATGGCCCAAATATAGCACAAAATCAAAAAATAGAATTGTCAATATGTTTAATCTAAGAATAATTTTGATTTTTGGGATAACATTGACGAGTGATGTAGGTTAGATCATACTTTAAGTATGAGAAATAGGGATTTAGATCCTGATAAGTAATAGGTATTGTTTTCCATGACATTATTATACACATAAAATAGGGAAATAAGACGTGGTAGTTTCTTTTATAAGTCACGTGCTATACATAGGTCCTCGAACCTCCATAGAGTACATGAAAAGATGCAACTTTTGCATGCAATTAGGATATTGTTAGGAGTTTAAAATTTTATGTAGGAAGGATGGGTCTTGTGGTTGTCTAGGACATGATTTATGACTGAAATTTAGAAACACAGGCCCAAATATTTTCCTCTTGGGATGATGGCTCATACACATGGACCCAAACTAACCTAAATGCATTATAGTGGGAATCATTTGAAAGTGGTAAATGTGCACAAATTTGGAATTTAGTGTAGAAAAAATGGGGCTCATTTCTTGATAGGATATTTCAATGTCAAAAAGAAAGAAATTAGAACCCAATTTAGTTTTTTTATATATCTCATGGGTCATGCAAAAGGTCCTAAACTGCCATAAAGGGGTATAGACATAATAGTTTACCTATGAGTGGTATATGGGAATAATTTTATTGATTAATGTATCTTGTGGGAGTTTGTTTAGGAGTAGGAGCCATGATGGACTTTAGACCCTAATAGTTACAATTAAGGATCATGGGCCATGCAAGGGGCCTCAAAGCGTCATTATTATTCTTAGGTGACTAGAAGACCCTTAATCATTCATGTGTGGTGATTTATGTTTTTTTTTTCCTTGGATATATACAAGCCTTATTTAGTGACTAAGGTGTGATTTTCCTCCTTTGATCATGGTAATGTCCTTGAGAACCATACCTGGTGCTCAAAAATTCCAAATGGTGCCAAAATACCTTCTCAAGAGCCAAGGATATCCTTGAGAGTTCCTACATGTTGGTTCAAGGTGTCTCCATATTGATACGCTAACACATTGTCACTATTAATATGGCACCATTTGAGTTATTCTCTATAATTCCTAAACACAATAAATTTAGATGTCCAATTTATGGGAAACCCCTCTAGAGATCCTTATATTATGCACGCTAATGCCTTTGTTCAAGAGCTTGGAAATCATGGGAAACAATTCTACTTATGCTTCATACCAACCCTATATTTCTACACTTATTATGTGCTTTGGAAACCAAACCAAATTATTCACTATATTAAAATTACTCTTTGCATTCATTCATGCAATATAATACACAGTATCTCTGAAACTAATTTAGATACATTTTTTTTACCCATGTTTTCTATGGATGGGACTTATGTGTGAGGGAATAAGAATAGGGATAAAGAGTTTGGTAGAGTGGATAACAATTATCAATATCATGAGATCCATACAATGAGGATCTAATATAGAATTTGGAATGCAGGTGCTTGGGACACAAAAAGTGGTGTTGACAATTCCAACTAACCTAAATCCCCCTTTGTTGCATCCTTATGCAACTTTATTGGTGTTACTTCTTCTAACTCCATCATAGAGAAAGATTTGAAATCCAACCAAGAGTAGAGGATCTAGTGGAGGTTGAATAAGCACATGACGTGTGATAATTTTGTAGACATAAAGATGTTTCCCTAGGGATACCCCTGGAATGCAAATGAAACCTTAACTCAAATCCATTAATTGAACTGATTCATACATAAAACTGAATTATGGAGGCCATATCCTTCCATCCATTTTTTCCTTACTCATATTATGTTCTATGACACCGATTATTTCATTCTACCTACCCATTTCTCATACCATTAGAGACTCGTACCTTCCACTCACATTATCAAAATCACACCCATGTCCCCACTTGGAGGCCAAGGGTAGACCTAATAGGTTATGTGTGGTTGTTTGAGAAGTTGTTCTTATACCTAGGTGTTTGCATGCTTCATTTAGAGCCTCAAGCCTAGGTGTCCTCCCTCAACCATGTTTAGGGCCTCAAGATTGAAGAACGATATAGTTATAAATGTAAGTATGTCCCATTTAAGATCAGCATTGTGTTATGTATTTAGGACCATCTACCCATACAAACCTATTGTAGAAATCCATTCCTATACATAAATTTGTATAGTGGGTGCCCGCAAGAAGTTGCTACCCAATAATGATGCAATGGGAGCATGCTAGCAGAACAAAAATGGGCTTGGACGCGCACACGCGTTCCTGCTTCGGCAAAGGCGAACCTCCACATTGGATTTCCATGTGGACAATAAGAGCGTGTACGTGCCCCAAATGACACACATGCGTGTATGGGCGTGCATGCGTACCTGGACACGCACGTGTGTTTAGTGCGTATGCGTACAGGGACACGCGCGCGTACCTATGTTAAAAAAAAAAAACTGTGAACAATTTTTTATTCACCCACAACCTGCGAGCGTGCAAGCCACCCAAAAACGACATCCAAGGAGGCCAAAACGACACCCACTGAGCCCAAAAGAAGTGTCCAAGCACCCTAAAATGACACCCATGACCATTGGAATAAGGTAGGTGCAATAGTTTTTCATTTTGTTGTATTTGTTTTGTTATTTTTAATGTTTTTCATTATTTTTCAAATAAAATATAAAATAAAAAAAAATTACAAATGAATTGAAATGGAACAAATTTTATATTGCAGATACATTACCTAAACTTAATGACAAATACCAATGAACCATCCCAACAAAGGAGTGAAACAAACCAATCAGAGGACCCAATAAACCTTGAATTAAATGAAGGAAGCCTCGAAGATGGATTTGGTGAACCACTAGAAAGCCCCAAAGATGAATTACATGGGGATTTAAACCAGTTAAGGATATTGAGTGATGAATTGAAGAACACCAGGGAACCCTCTCGGGTTTCCCTCGCCACATCACTACAAAACATAATCGAGTCTATCAACGTTGCCCACAGTGTGATAACCAATTTGAGACAATATAGGGCTCAAATGAGAGAACATTATGCCACTCGTATGCCCAAAGAAGATACAAAAAAACTGAATATCATAAAATCTAAACTATGGAGCAAATTTATGGATCCAAGAACAAGACAACCTCCAAATGTGAGGAAGAGGCGAGTTTGCATGGACTAGTGTAATTACCATCCATGGAGAGAAAACTGGAGGAAGAGATGGTTCATGGTTTTTGACAAGTCTCCATGCAAAAATGTCGAGGTCCCACAGTATTTTCTCAGGAAACTATGGGCAGAGTTTGTGTTAGGGTTCCATGTGAACTACTTTGACATCATTGAGTTCCAGGGTGACGGTTTTGGATCATCCCAAGATCGACCGCATGCCCATCAGAACCCACTCAGAGTACCTCCTGCACCTAGCAGAGCCAAACCTGCTTCCTCAACCCCTTGGGTTAGGTAGCGGGTTAGATGAGATCCATGAGCCTGTTAGACGTGCCACATGACACCTTCTCAGACATACCACATTTGTGGTTATGTCCTCATAGAGCGAGCATGACCACCCCAACATACACACTTCTGCACGGTCTACTGGTGGTGGGTGAGGGAGAGCAACTACAGGTGGTAGCCAGGATGATCCATATAGCTCGATGGGACCAATGCCACATCATTTTTCTCACTGTTGGAATCCATGCCATGTTCCCACGCAGGAGCATGCCACATAGAGCTACCTACAATAGGTTAGTTATTTTTTTATTTAAGGTTCAAGTATTGATTATACGTTATGCAATCTCATAATTTCTTATAAATTTAACTTGGAATTAGATGTTTATGACTTAATTTGTTTTAATGTACAAATATTCAATGCTGAGTCTCCAACACCCGGGTGGGAGGACGTTGGTTCCTTCAACCTATATGGAGCCATGGTAGATGCAGAGGACATCACAGCACCATACACATAGGTAGTTTTCTTTCAGTAATTAAATGTAATGTTAGTAGTTAATCTTGTCGTCCAATGTAGTTAATATTTAGTAATTGAGTCTAAATATTTTTTTGTTTGCATATAAGGTGTCTGCAGGAGTGAGTGACCAACCATCCTCGACGGGGATCAGCAGATCCCCTCCTGTGCAGGTATCATGTAATAAAGTATAAATTTAATTTCAGTTTTGATTTCTTAGCTTTGTATAGTTATATTTTTTATGTACTAATATACGAGGCCATGAATATGTATGCAGGTCCGAGAACATAGGCATGTCGGTGTCACTATCTCTCCACCAACTGCCTTTTTCCCACCATATATGCTAGGTGTATCCCCTGGCATACACGTCCCTTTCCCTGCATCCCTCCCCACCCCGTTCCATCCATCCCTTACCTCGTACCCCCCACCACACTTCCATCCAGCTCCGCCTTCTTCATCACAGCCTTCGCTCACTCCCCCCCGCCCCACCCATCCACCCACTCCCTTGTAATTTCCCATGTTTCCACCCTCCCCCCTCCAACCATGATACACCATCCATCCACATTCACCCATCCCTCCATCCCATCCCAGACCTCATTCCCCTCCCCCATATTCCCCCACCACCCTCATTTCCCCTTCCAGGGTGGCCCATTCCATTCTACATCTAGTTGGGGTTTGTCATCGTGCATCACAACTTTTCCCACTCCAGTCCACACCCTCTCTCACCGTGCCCCCTAGTTTTGTAGCCAACGTCAATGTGGCTACATCCTCCACTATGAAATCCACCCTAGAATTAGAGCAGGTTTTCTAGTCCATTGCTCCACCTGCCACCCCTGAAGACTAGCTGACTGCTCCACCTGCCACCCCCAAGGACTAGCCGACTGCTCCACCTGCAACCCCCGAGGACCAACGGACTGCTCCACCTTCTAGCCCCGAGGACCAACCTATTTTGTTCATAGTGAGATTGATTAGTTTATGAAAATATCATGCAATATTAACGAAAATTAACATAGGCAGTAATATGTATGAGTTATCTTACTGTTTAAATGTTGCAGGGTGGCATTGCTGAGAGACTTGGATCACGGAGGAGGGTATCCCACTCACCACTTACGGTCTCATCTGAGGTGAGCTATTTAAGATTTGAAAACATAATTTTGATTTTTAAATTGTGTTTTATACTTGTATAATTGCATGTAGGACTTGACATTTGATTGTTGTCATTTCAGAGCCCAAGGGGAGGTGGTCGAAGCGGCAAGAAGGACTTAGCTTCCTCTAGCTCAAAGAAGAGGAAGCTCGATTTTGGAGGTGCATCTGGGAGCTCCGAGGGCGGGCAGGAGGATTGAGAGACCCTCCTATGTACACTAGCCATGATGTGGCATTTTGGCACGAGTTTCCATGTTTTGTATAGGGCATGAGTTGCCATATTTTGTATAGGGCACGAGTTGCCATATTTTGTATAGGGCATGAGTTTCCATTGTATAGACATTGGGAACGATGTTCCACTTTTCACTAATACTATATATGATTGGAAATTTGTGTATATGAATATATCATTTTGCATTTCTTTATATTACTTTTCCTTTGATTACATATTTGCATACATTATGTCGAATGCAGTAGTAGATTGAAGTTGATGCGCTTGCAATACTTATTATTGACGAAGAAATAAAGTTTGTATGTTCACAATAAAATGCATAAAATGTTGAACACTATAGGTTAGTTTACAAAAAAAATACACAATTGCATAAAAGTGTGCAATAACAATGATAATTTTAAATACCAAATACATGATATTGTAAATCATAGTGCAAATAATTTTTCAATCTAGCAAATTTTCCCATGAAGTATTCCTCTTGCTACCAAATAATTTTATTGAGATATTTTTTCTAGTTTTCCAAGCCTCCCTTCACCTCTCAGCCCTTCCATTTGTTTTCTCGGCTTGTCATACCTAGCTTCGGCCTTGTTATTGCAGACCTAAACCCTAAGGACCTAGACCTAACTAGACACATAACCTAAAAACCTAGCTTTCTACCCTTCCAAACCCTTCCTCCATTCTCCATCTCCTAACCTACTCACTTACCTTTCCACCTCTTTCTCTCATTTCCTAACCCTAATATTGGAATCTCATACTCCTATCCACAACCTATAGGATCAAACCTTGGCCCCTGTTCAAAACCCCTTCTCTTGCCTTTGCATACCTCCTAGAACTCTACAAAGCTCTCTAAAACCCTAGCTACCAACAACTCCTAAATAAGAATCAATTCTAACTAAATTTGGTCACTCATTCCACGAGTGTGTAATATTGTTTCCTTCTCTCTCCTCCACAACAAGCATACCAAGTAACCTTAGGGTTTCTCAAATGCCACAATCCCTAGCCTTCTTCTCTCAGAAAAGCTACAAAGTTAAATACTTTCTTTGCTCCTCAAGGTGAATTTCATGAAGAATGTCATCTAGCACTTTGTTGAACCCTAACTCCTATTGAACCAACATACTAACACGTAACCTCTCCCTCCTCAACGTTACCTTCCTTTATGATAGATACACAATCCTAGAGGACTGCATATATAATTGGCATTTCCAACCATACATAAGAAGTTTTGACAGTGATCTACAAGTACATTTGCACTACTAAAATACCAAAAATACCTCTAAAAAATATGTACAACATACCATATTTGTTGAGGACTATCATATAGATACTTGTTGGAACTCTTGGCTTGACTGGAAATTACTATTTGGGACAGTCATAGCAAAATTTGTCTTAGCTGGAAAATACATTTAGTTTGACAATCCCATTCAATGACCAAGTTGGAATTGACAATACTTGTAGTCCACTTGCATTTACCTAACAATTGTCTTCCTAATTGCAAACTTGAAATTGACATAGCTATTGCATCTTTACTTTGACTGGAAGTAACATTTTGGGACAGTCATACTTGGCTGAAAGTTATCATTGGTTTGACAGTCTTATTCATTGTCCAAATTGGAAAAGAAAGCACTTGTTTTCCTTTGGTATTTACATAGTAATTATTGTCTCATTTTGCAAGCTAGAAATTGATATTGGAATGATCTTCTCTTACCATTTGATTGACTAGAAATTTCATATTATTGATGAGTTGCGAATCATATTGAACATGACTGTTGTTGGATTGCATTTGTTACATCTACTTGGAAAACATTGATTTTGATAAATTTGACAATTTATATCTTTTGAAGATGAAGTTGACATTGCTTACTCTCATTGAATACATACATATTTTTTATTCTATTGTTGAGCACTTGCAATTTTAATGATCTCTTGTACTTGTTTGTTTGGCATAGGCTAACTGAAGTTTAAGGGTTAGCATGCATAACCTACAGTTTAAAATCAATGAGGAAACCATAACCCTGGCCGAAGTTTAAAAGTTAGCATGCATAACCTAGGATTTATAATCAATGAGGAAACCCTAACCCAAACGGTGTTTTGGGGTTAGCATACATAACCTAAGGTTTATAATCAATGAGGAAACCCTAAACCTAGGAGGGAAACCCTAACAACAACGCTACATAACCATCTCTTGTCACCTCTTATAAAATAACTTGTTGTTCTTATATGGGCATGCCTAGGATTGTAGTCATATGTCACATATTATTTATAAACTAATCAAATGAAATACTCTTTACAGTTTATCATGCACAAATTGCACAAGTTGATGTTAATCAATGGGGAAAATTTAACCCTAACGAGGAAACCATTTTCACTTGGCTGGAAATCATTCTTAGTTTGACAGTCCTATCTTCATGAAAAGAGGATTGATTGGGGTCTATGTCAATGTATGTCAGTTGCAAAAGAGTTTGAATTTGTATGATATTATGATAATGTCCCATAAACAACACTAAAATGCTTCAACCACATGCATAATTGAAAGGAAAATTACATCCAATGTTATTCGCAATCACCCAACCAACCATTAATTGAAATATTGAATCATCCTATAGTGTTTGACCCCCCTCTTTCACAAGAAATATTCATTATGGTTATTGGCTTGCAAGCATATATTCTATGTATATGGTCTATTTTAGGTATATGGTTTATTATATCTACATATATTCTAAGTATATGGTCTATTGGTTTCTAATTAAGTGAGACCAACAAATCTAATTATCTAAACCTAATGAGTTCATAAAACTCTAATTTGTAGTTGTTTATGTAAATGTGTAAACACTATTTTTTAGGTTTGTGGTTTGTAGTTCATGAAACACTATATTTTTTGCTATTTGTTCTTGTAGATTAGGTATATGGTCTAAGTGTATATAAACAAGTGAGACTAACATAGAATTTGATCTCTATGTATTTGATGTTCTTTCAATTCATGAAACCCTGGTTGGCTTGATACTTGTAATCCATGTATGTGTCTCTACTTGTATTTCATACAATTATTTCTATGTCTAAAATGTGTGAACCATAGTTTTTAGGTTTGTGGTTTGTAGTTCATGAAACCCTAGCCATGTTGTAGTACGGGTACATATCTTCTAGGTATATGGTCTACTAGTTTCTAGTTGAGTGAGACTAACAAATATAATGATATAAACCTAATGAGTTCATAAACCCTAGTTTGTAGTTCTATGTCTAAATTTGTGAACATTGGTTATTTTTTCTATTTGTGCATGTAGCTTAGGTATACGGTTTAAGTATTTCTACATAAGTGAGACTAACATAGCACATGATCTCTATGTATGTGAATTTCTACTTCATAAAACCCTAGTTTGTAGTTATATGTGTAAATTTATAAACCCTAGTTTTTAGGTTTATGATTTGTAGTTCGTGAAACCCTAGTTTTTTTGTTATTTTCTCTTGTAGCTTAGGCATATGGTCTAAGTGGTTCTACATAAGAGAGGCTAAAATAATACATCATCTCTATGTATGGGAAATTATTTCAATCCATGAAACCCTAATTGGCAATATACTTGTAATTCATGTATGATTTTTTACTTCTAATTCACACAATTATGTGTTTCTACTTCTAATTCCGCATCCAATGAGTACCCACACTGCATACTTTTGATGGACCCTGCTACCCCAAAAACAAGAAATACCTGAAAAATGTGATGATGACATCATCACATTTTTCAGGTATTTCTTGTTTTTGGGGTAGTGAGCTCCGTCAAAAGTATGCAATGTGGGTACTCGTTGGATGCATAATCAAATTCCGCATCCAACGAGCTCTCCTGATCGAAATTTGAGTAAAAACACAGGGCGATGTGTCGAAAATACGAACAAAAAAGTAGTTTTTTTTATGACTAATATGTCAATTCAACCATTATGGTTGACTCATTTTGTTGGAATTCTATTGGTTCTTGAATTCCAACTCACAAGAACTTATTGTTGGCGCGTTTTCTTATAAGGCCCATTTTAGACCCCAAATTTCCTCTAAGGAAAATGAAATTCAGAGTCAATACTACCATTCTGACCAAGTTAGAATCATGGTACATATTACATATAGGCATGGCCCTGAGAGAAACATTAACAATGGGATAATACAGAAGGAGAATTTTTTTTTACATAAGTGATGACAGATGCCATGATCTGCATTATGTGCAACATTGTTTTCAAATTTTCTATGATCAGCTAAAGAAGGGAGATATACAGATGGATCAGCATTGGATATGGTCAGATTGTTGTGCGGGCCAGTTCAAAAATTCCCAAGTCTTCCAATGGATGAGTATGTTACATAAGACTTACAATGTGTTGCATATATGGAACTACTTTGAGACTGGGCACGACAAAGGTGAGCATGATGGGGCCAGTGCATGCATCAAGAACACACTACGAAGGGAAGAGATGAGGTTTACCAGAAACCCCATATCAAAGATGAAAAATTCATAGTTTAATGGTGCTCTACAACAATGTCAGACCAAACGAAAGTGCAACATACATCAACAGGGGCAGGAAGGCTAGTCAGGAATTTTTGGCAAGTGGTTGACATAGATCGATCTCGTTCCTATAGTTGTGGCATAGTACAAGGAACACGTGGATTTCATTCGGTTTGAATCTCAAACAACCCCCTATTTGAAATATGGATGTGGAAACTTGCTTGCTTTTGCAACCCTTGTAGCAGTGGTGAATGGGATGAATGAGAATGCATGGATTGGGTTGATGATTGGGATCACGTGTCACTTACAGTAGAACCACGTGTATTTGTTGAAACAACCCACTTAGAGAAGGGCCAGTTAGCGATTTTTATAGACTATGACCATATCTAAGATCTTGTATAGCCTGGACACATATATGTAGTTGTTGCCCCGAAAGACAATGAATGGAGCACTGATTATTGGTTGGCACAATGCATTCGAGGTAAGAAAATCCTGAACGGATCATTGATTGATGATGGAGGCAATGAATTTCTTATTGGATCGATGGTGGTTGAGGGTGAATATCTTACACTAGATGGGAAATCAAGAAGAACTTGTGGGCATGTATTCATGGATTATAGACTAGGTTCTGTGGTCTATCACTTCAAAAACTTGATTGTTGGCACGAACATCCATCTACAGACAATGTTAAACAAGAACTCAACCAAGGTACGTTACTTCTTGCCTCATTCATAGCACGAGAGATTGATGGAGACAATTAGCAACAGAGAGGATCCAGATGGCTATATTGAATGAGATTGGGTAATTGCGCTTACACTCCATTGGGGAGAAATGCTAGTTTGCATAATATGTCCTGGAGGCATGCTTGGGCTGTGCAGAGTCAGGGGGGAGGCCAACCTAGCCATAATCATGTGCCACAATCCCAACGAAACCAATGGTTCATCCATCAAATCCCCGGTTAACGTTCTATGGCTAGTTATAGTAGGCCTGCAAAAGCCATTCAGGGATGCCTCGACCAATTCAAGGTCGGGGTCCAAAAACCAAATCGGGCGGAGATTTCTGAATCTGTTGGCTCCTGCAGGTGTGTTTTGTCATGGCCAAGCCACCCTTGGCTGCCCGACACAGGATTTTTCTGGGCCAGTGCACCGTTTTCAGGGTTGCATGGAACCCATTGGGGAAAAATCCTAGTTTTCAAAATATGGCCTGGAGGCATGCCCGGGCCGTGCGAAGTCTGGTGGGAGGCCACCCTGGCCATAATCCCGTGCAACGATCCTGACAGAACTGACAATTTGTCCATCAGATCCTCGGTCAATGTTCTATGGTGAGTTGCAGTAGGCCTGCAAAAGTTGTTCAAGGATGCATGTCCAATTCAAGGCCGGGGTCCAAAAACCAAACCGAGTGGTAATTTTCGATTCTGTTGGCTCTTGTAGGTGTGTTTGGGCATGTCCTCCATGGGAAACCAACCACGGCCACTCAACACAAGGTTTTGCAGGGATGGTGCACTGTTTTCGGGGTTGCATGGACCCCATTTTCATGCGACTTTCAACTTGACATAACTCCACAACTGGAGGTTGGATCGACAAACCGTCGACTCCGTTGGTCTCCTGGCATGCCATTACCTCTAGTGGGCCCTCTCCACTACATTTTCATGGCCTAGTGACTTCATTGTGCATCAATTTTATAAACTAGGTTTCTGCTCAGCTTCCTTCAATGCAACTCTTGCATTGGTGGGTCAACTATGCAAAACCCTCCACTGTGCCAGTATTGGTAGTGTTCCCATATTGGTATTTCCCATACACACTTATTGGAGCCAATGACATGCAATCTTGATGCTCCATTTTTTTTCTCTCCCGAATCGAGAGTCACCAAGTGTCCCTGAATGAAATTTTCATATGACTTTCAACTCGACAACCGGAGTTCAGATCAACAAGCCATCAACTCCATTGGTCTCCTGGCATGCCATTACCTCTAGGGTCCCTCTCCATCGCATTTTCATGGCCCAGTGACTTCATTGTGCATCGATTTCGTAAACTAGGGTTTTGCTCAATTTCCTTCAATGCAACTCTTGCATTGGTGGGTCAACTCTACAAAACCCTCCACCATGATAGTATTGGTAGTGTTCCCATATTGAAATTTCCCATACACACTTGTCGGAGTCAAGGGCATGCAATCTTGCTGCTCCATTTGTTTTTTTGCTCCTGAACCGAGAGTCACAAAGTGTCTCTGAATGACATTTTCATGCGACTTTCAACTCGACATAACTCGACAACTGGAGGTCGGATCGACAAGCCATCGAATCCATTGGTCTCCTGGCATGCCATTATCTCTAGGGTCCCTCTCCACCATGTTTGCATGGCCCAATGACCTCATTGTGCATCGGTTTCATAAACTAGGGTTTCACTCAGTTTTCTTCAATGCAACTCTCACATTGGTGGGTCAACCCTGCAAAATCCTCCACTGTGCCAGTCTTGGTAGTGTTCCCATATCGACATTTCCCATACACACTTGTTAGAGTGAATGGCATGCAATCTTGCTGCTTCGTTTGGTTTTTTGCTCCCGGAACGAGAGTCACAAAGTGTCCCTAAACGACATTTTCAAACGACTTTCAACTTGACATAACTCGGAAACTGGAGGTCAGATCGATGAGCCGTCAACTCTGTTGGTCTCCTAGAATTCCATTACCTCTAGGGGCCCTCTCCACCTTGTTTGCATGGCCCAGTGACTTCATTGTGCATCAGTTTTGTAAACTAGGGTTTTTCTCAATTTCCTTCAATGAAAATATCGCATTGGTGGGTCAACTATGCAAAACCATCCACTGTGTCAGTATTGGTAGTGTTCCCATATCAGAATTTCCCATACACACTTGTTGGGGCCAACAACATTCAATCTTGCTGCTCCGTTTGGTTTTTCACTCCCGGACCGAGAGTCACCAAGTGTTTGTGAACGACATTTTCATGTGACCTTCAACTTGAAATAACTTGGAAACGGGAGGTCGGATCAACGAGTCGTCGACTTCATTTGTCTCCTGGAATTCCATTACCTCTAGGAGCCCTCTCCACCACATTTTCATGTCCTAGTGACTTCATTGTGCATCAATTTCATAAACTAGGGTTTTGCTCAGTTTCCTTCAATGCAACTCTCGCATTGCTGGGTCAACTCTGCAAAACCCTCTACCGTTATAGTATTAGTAGTTTTCCCACATAGACATTTCCCATACACACTTTTCAGATCCAACAACATGCAATCTTGCTGCTATTTTTGATTTTTTGCTCCTGGACCAAGAGTCACGAAGTGTTCATGAACGACATTTTCATGCAACTTTCAACTCGACATAACTCGAAAACCAGAGGTCGAATCGACGAGATGTCAACTTCGTTGGTCTCCTGGCATGCCATTACCTCTAGGGTACCTCTCCACGATGTTTTCATGGCCCACTGACTTCATTGTGAATCAGTTTCGTAAACTAGGGTTTTGCTTAGTTTCCTTCAATGCAACTCTCGCATTGGTGGGTCAACTCTGCAAAACCCTCCATCGTTCCAGTCTTGGTAGTGTTCCCCTATCAACATTTCCCATACACACTTTTCAGAGCCAATGACATGCAATCTTGCTGTTCCCTTTTTTTTTTAGCTCCCGGACCGAGAGTCACCAAGTGTCCATGAACAACATTTTCATGCAACTTTCAACTCGACATAACTCGTCAACCAGAGGTCTAATCAATGATCTGTTGACCCCGTTGGTCTCCTAGAATGCCATTACCTCTAGCGGACCTCTCCACTATGTTTTCATGGCCCAGTGACTTCATTGTGCATTAGTTTCATAAACTAGGGCTTTGCTTAGTTTCCTTCAATGCAACTCTCACATTGGTGGGTCAACTCTGCAAAACCCTCGACCGTGCCAATATTGGTAGTGTTCCCATATTGTAATTTCTCATACACACTTGTCAGAGCCAACAACATGCAATCTTGCTGCTCTATTTGGTTTTTCGCTCCCAGACCAAGAGTCGCAAAGTGTCCCTCAACAACATTTTCATGCGACTTCAACTCGACAACCGGAGGTCAGATCGACGAATCGTCGACTCCGTTGGTCTCCTGGTATGCCATTACCTAGAAACCAATAGACCATACATAGAGATGAAGTATTATTTTAGTCTCTCTTATGTACAACCACTTAGACCATATACCTAAGCTACAAGAGAAAATAGCAAAACAACTAGGGTTTCACGAACTACAAATCATAAACCTAAAAACTAGGCTTTATAAATTTACACATATAACTACAAACTAGGATTTTATCACGGTTTTATGAAGTATAAATTCACATACATAGAGATCATGTGCTATGTTAGTCTCACTTATGTAGAAATACTTAAACCATATACCTAAGCTACATGCACAGATAGAAAAAAAAACTAGGGTTCACAAATTTAGACATAGAACTACAAACTAGGGTTTATGAACTCATTAGGTTTATATCATTATATTTGTTAGTCTCACTCAACTAGAAACTAGTAGACCATATACCTAGAAGATATGTACCTGCACTACAACATATCTAGGGTTTCATGAACTACAAACCAAAAACCTAAAAACTATGGTTCACACATTTTAGACATAGAAATAATTGTATTATATAGAAGTAGAGACACATACATGGATTACAAGTATCAAGCCAACCAGGGTTTCATGAATTGAAAGAAATCCAAATACATAGAGATCAAATTCTATGTTAGTCTCACTTGTTTATATACACTTAGACCATATACCTAATCTACAAGAACAAATAGCAAAAAATATAGTGTTTCATGAACTACAAACCACAAACCTAAAAAATAGTGTTTACACATTTACACATACAACTACAAACTAGAGTTTTATGAGCTCATTAGGGTTTAGATAATTATATTTGTTGGTCTCACTAGTAACTAGAAACCAATAGACCATATACCTAAAATATATGTAGCTAGAATAAACCATATACCTAGAATAGACCATACACCTAGAATATATGCTTGCAAGCCAATAACTATAATGAATATTTCTTGCGAAAGAGGGGGGTCAAACACTATAGGATGATTCAATATTTCATTTAATGGTTGGTTGGGTGATTGCAAATAACATTGGATGTAATTTTCCTTTCAATTATGCATGTGGTTGAAGCATCTTAGTGGTGTTGATGGGGCATTATCATAATATCGTACAAAGTCAACCTCTTTTGCAACCGATGTACATTGACATAGACCTCAATCAATCCACTTTTCATGAAGATAGGACTATCAAACTAAGAATGATTTCCAGCCAAGTGAAAATGGTTTCCTCATTAGGGTTAAATATTCCCCATTGATTAACATCAAATTGTGCAATTTGTGTGTGATAAACCGTAAAGAGTATTTCATTTGATTAGTCTATAAAGAATATGTGACATATGATTACAATCCTAGGCATGATCATATACGGAAAAAAAATTACTTTATAAGAGGCCACAAGAGATGGTTAGGTAGCATTGTTGTTAGGGTTTACCTCCTAGGTTTAGGGTTTCCTCATTGATTCTAAACCCTAGCTTATGCATGCTAACCCCAAAACACTGTTAGGGTTAGGGTTTCCTCATTGATTATAAATCCTAGGTTATGCGTGCTAACCTTTAAACTTCAGTTAGGGTTATGGTTTCCTCGTTGATTCTAAACCC
Source organism: Pseudotsuga menziesii (assembly GCA_001517045.1). Taxonomy (NCBI): domain Eukaryota; kingdom Viridiplantae; phylum Streptophyta; class Pinopsida; order Pinales; family Pinaceae; genus Pseudotsuga; species Pseudotsuga menziesii. The sequence continues at coordinate 177,820 of LPNX010274829.1, forward strand.
TAGGTTATGCATGCTAACCCTTAAACTTCAGTTAGTAAATGCCAAAGAAACAAGTACAAGAGATGATTAAAATTGCAAGGGCTCAATTATAGCATAACAAAGATGTATGTATTAAATGAGAGTAAGCAATTTCAACTTCATCTTCAAAATATATAAATTGTCAAATTTATCAAAATCAATGTTTGCCAAGTAGATGTAACAAATGCAATCCAACAACAGTCATGTTCTATATGATTCGTAGCTCATCAATACCATGAAATTTCCATTCAATCAAATGGTAAGAGAAGATCATTCCAATATCAATTTCTAGATTGCAAAATGAGACAATAATTACTATGTAAATACCAAAGGAAAACAAATGCTTTCTATACCAATTTGGACAATGAATAAGACTGTCAAACCAATGATAAATTTCAGCCAAGTATGACTGTCCCAAAATGTTACTTCTAGCCAAATTAAAGATGCAATAGATATGTCAATTTCAAGTTTGCAATTAGGAAGACAATTGTTAGGTAAATGCAAGTGGACTACAAGTATTGTCAATTCCAACTTGGTCATTAGATTAAGGGGGGTGTTAGTAGTAAGGGGAGACCTCTGGATGTGACCTATGGATGTGTGGGGGGGTGTCTAGGTGTTGTAGGTTATGGGTTAGTGGGTGTTAGTGGTAATGGGATACATAGGGATGTATGTGTGTGTGAGAGAGAAGAAGGGGTGTGTTAGGAGTTTAGGAGTTGGGACGGGGGTGGAG
>LPNX010274829.1:187415-410936 GCA_001517045.1 Pseudotsuga menziesii
AGAAATGGGAAAAAAAGTAGTCTAAGCCTCTTTGTCCTTCAGTGATATAGTGTGAAGTAATATATAGCGGGCACTGTTATGTCAAAACAGATTCTTGAATAAATACAGAAGTCTGATCCTGGATAAAAACAAAGGTTTAAACTTTTATGTGCTTAGGTTATATATGTACTTTTTGGGTTGTCGTTTATTAGCAATTGCTGCTGTTAATTAGTTGTTATTTGTATTAAGGAGGTCATAGTGATATTCTGTTGTTTTATTTGGTTATTTGTATTCAGGAGGTCATAGTGATATTCTGTTGTTTTTTTTGGTTAGGTTTAGAAGTTCCCTATTTACTATTTATGAATCATAAGATTTAGGTTTATGAATCATAAGATTCAGTTTATATAGATTCACATTGTAATATCAAAACAGATTGTATAGAGATTTGATTTTGGAATAAAAACAAAGGTTTAAACTTTGATGTGTTGAAATCAATGCACAATGGAAACCACATGCAGGTTTATACTTTTAGGGTTGTGGTTTAATAGTAATTGTTGTTCCATATTATCATTTCTTTGTATTAAGTTGGGAGGTCCTACTCCATATTTTGTTGATCCTTTTGGGTTATGTTCATTAACCCTATTTACTATTAAAGAGTTATATTTACATTTTGATGAATCATAAAACTTAATAGTAAAGTTATTTCTTAGAATATATCTATATATATAGCAAATTCTGTTTAATATTAATAAATTATAAAAACCTAAAATTGAAATTAAGATAAACTATATATATATATTTTGATGAATAATTTTTTAACATAAATTAGATTTATAATAATACTTTTAATAAATGTTGATAAGCAGTTAAATGTATATATATATATATATATATATATAAAACAGCTGATTAAGCTTATAGTTTTTTTTCTAACTAAATAATCCATATAAATGTATATGTGTATAATGTGTTAAATACTGTTGGTTAAACATATAAGCAAACCAACAGGTTTTTCTTCAAACTAAATTTTCTAATATATGTGTTAAGTACTGCTGGTTAAGTTTAAGTAGGCTAACAAACTGTATGTACATCTATAAATAAACTTGGGTTCCTCTCGTAAAATCACCATCATAATAGAATGATTTTTTTCTATTTTAGCATGAGGCCCATTCATGATCAAACAAAGTTGATCCTGGATTTCTTTAATATATATAGATAAATAGATATAATAGTTGGCTTCATTTCTTTGTGTGCATTACTGACCTCCATCTGGGGGCTGTAGAGCTCCTTACTTAGCTAGGTGCAATCACTGCTACTTGTAGCGTTTGATAGGTAGAATTTGTTTGAATTACTGTTTCAGGGATTGTTTCAGAGCTCCTTACTTATGTAGGTGCAATCACTGCTCCTTGGAAGAACTTATTTGAATGACTGTTTCGGGGATTGTTTTAGGGTGTGGATTTGCGTCGAAACACAATTACATTTTTGGCACTTGGAGCATGAACATTAAGCTGGTGCATGGAAACTCCGCAGGAACAGTGACCACATTTTATGTAAGTAAGATCAATATTGGTTTTTATCAGGCTTCTTATCTCACATTGTGGTAAGCAATGACAGGACATAGTTTTCAATATTTATTATAACGATGGTGTTGTTCATGATCAATTTTCATCAGCTGTCATCAGACCAAAGCAGTCCATTTCACGATGAAATCGACTTTGAATTTCTGGGGAACCTAGACGGACCGGAGCTTGCTATCAGGTATATTAAATTGAATAATAGAATATCCCATCTTGACCTTGGTGAAAACAATAACAAAAATTGCATTAGCCAGGGATTAGATTCTAAAATTTGTTTGTCTGTATATGCAGGTAAAATGCACTGACNCGGATTATGTTCTGCAGACGAATGTTTTCGCACATGGGATTGGAAAAAGAGAGCAGAGGCTCAAACTGTGGTTTGATCCTACGGCAGACTTTCATCTCTACTCGATCATTTGGAACCACAACCAAATCTTGTACAGTATACTGTTTTGCAATTATTCCAATAATAACTATCACAGTCACATATTTCCAATCAATATATATATATATATATATATATATATCAACTATTTCTTTACTATATCATCGATCAATATATAGATCAATCACTTTACTTCTGTTACTTATATAATCCACCATGGTCGTGTAAACAGGATGTATGTCGATAAGACTCTTGTTCGGGTGTTCAAGAACAATGAAGCAGCGGGTGTCCCATATCCAAAGAGCAAGCCTATGACTGTCCTCGCCAGTATTTGGAACGGAGAGAATTGGGCCACTGACGGAGGACGGATTAAAATAGATTGGAGTAAAGCTCCATTTAGTGCAGGTTACCAAGGTTTTGGAATANTAATGCCTTTGGCCATATGGCATCTGATCCTAATAGAGCTTCGCAGATGCGTATTGCTGGAGTTGTCTCTCTTTTGTTCAGACGGTATTTATTATCTTTTTCACATGCTATTTATCCCTAATATTATATGGAATTAACGTTGATTTGAATCAGGATGAATGGAAAGGTTAAAACTAATTACTGGCAAGAAATCATTTTGAATAATGAAAATTGAGTGAGCTCAATGTTTGAGATTTGATTTGAATCAGAATAATAACAAATTCTGTTGCCACCAACAGCCCAGCAACACTGTGTATAAAGTAAGGTGTAACGCTGTGTATAAAGTAAGGGAAGATTGGAAAGATATAAAGTAAACTGCTGGTTATTCATACATCAANAACCCTGTGTATAAAGTAAGGGAAGATTGAAAAGATATAAAGTAAACTGCTGGTTATTCATACATCAACCACCCCCACCAATGAAATCAATTTGTGCTGGACAATACACATACACTTGTGTGAGAGTATGTCTGAGAGACATTTTGATGCTTCTCTAAGAGACATTTTGATGCTCAAGTCTGAGATTTGACGCANCCAATAAAATCAATCTGTGCTGGACAATACACATACACTTGTGTGAGAGTATGTCTGAGAGACATTTTGATGCTTCTCTAAGAGACATTTTGATGCTCAAGTCTGAGATTTGACGCAATCTACGACCAGTGGAGATCAACCTCCATCCACTTATACGTGAATTCACTACACGAACATTTAACATATGAAAGATAAACGAGATCCATTGCACAAGTATGCTATTTAAATCAGTCCATGCTATCCGCTACATAGGCATATTCTACCCACTACACAGGGTTATTCAATTCCGTTTGATTCAAGACAAGAAAGGGCAGGAACGCGGTTAGAAGCTTAGGCGGATGCCGAGATCAACTGCACTTTATTGGGGCATGCGCAACTCCCAGTGCTGGCAATTTGTGGGATCGGCCACGATATCAAACACTCACTCCACATCAACTCCATCAGCTGAAATGGGTTCGCAAAAAACATATGATCTACGACTACTGCAAGGTTACCATACCGAAGCCACCGGAGTGTGCGCTGAATCCCTAGACAGATGCTGAATCCCTAATCCCTAGACAGATGCAGTTTTTCAAGCTAGCAATTTTTACAGTTTGTATGACCATTTCAATGCAACAAATTCAATGAATGAATAAGATTGTGTTGATATCCTTGATCCTCGCCGCAGAGCCTCGGAGGACCGTTTTTCTCTGGCCAGCATTTTATCCTTTCTATGGTGTTTTCTTCATCCACACAATTCCAAAACCTAAATATTCTATACTATCCAACATATCATGTTACCAACTCCAAATAACTTCACAGAATTTACTTAAAGCGATTTTTCATCAAATTTATTCTTTAAAATTAAACCCTAAATGAAAATAATATATAAATATTCAATCATTTGATTTAAATTTACTGCAATACATTGTCCAGTTAAGTGCAATACTGTCCGGGAATTAGCCATGGCTTTCTTAAAGGCACTCATCTTTGATCCAATCACTCTATTAATTCATACGTTACATTTTGTTTGGATAATCACCCATGGCTTCCTTGTAAAGGGACTTACATATTAAACGCACGAGTGTTCAAAAATCATCTTAAATGTAAAAGCTTACGTGTTAAAAAATCAGGTTAAACAGAAGCTTACGTTTAAGTTTTTTACTTTTAAAGCAAAAGGAAATATTTAATAAATATAAAATTAGTTGCTAACTTTTTAGAAAACAATATATACTCTTAATCATGATACCTATTCGAATCTATTCAAAACAAACCTATTCAAGATATATTCATAATAATCGTTAGACCATCTCAAATTGAGATCTGCATTCTCATATTTGAATTATGAATTTTGAATTTATATAATTAAATTGTGTATTAATTAAAAAATAAATAGAATAAATAGAATATAAATATGATTTAAGATAGGTAAATAGATCATTTTGGAATATAATATAAAAATTATTTAAAATGGTTTCACAAAGTACAACATAGTTCTCTTATTATCCCTTCATAAGAGGGGAAGATGGAGAGGCATATATCCAAGAGAAAGAGTTTATTCTTAAAATTGGGAAATTTTGAATTTTTTTTTTTTTTTTGTCAATGTATTGCATTTATTCTTTATTATTTTTCACTCTTATGTTAATGTATCCTATATCAATGGATTTTAAGTGTACAATTATTTCCAATGAGCAGGGAGAGTTGTGTGAGAATCGAGGAGAAAAAGAGGACATTGTCATGTGCAAGTTCATGTTTATTAACTTTTTTTAAGAAAAAGAATTACCTCACCAAGTCTCATATAATAAGCTAATATGTCAAGGTTTTATAGTAACTTCATTAAATAAATAAATAGATTGTTAGATATTGAGTTCACCTATATTAAATAAGTCTCATAAAGTAGATATATTGTAAAATAAATATTTGTAAAGATATTTACTATAAAGTGTAAACTTTCTTCATTAGAAACTATATAAAGGAGTAGAAGCAATGTAATAATATATCTTGTAAATTATATTGTAAATGGAGGTCTTCGCATTTAAAGGTTGTCCCCTCAAAGAGGTAATTCAACATTGTTTTCATTGATGCTCAGTTATCTATGATTTCCTATTGTTGTGGTAATTTTGTCATTTTCATTTTAAAATCTTACCTCATTATGTTATTCCTACTCTAAATTCATTATTTTTCTATTAAGGTACATAATATTTGGTATCAAAACGCTTTCTTAAGCCAAATAGTTTATAAAAAAATAGACTAGAGACATGTTCCAAAGTCTCTAAATAGCATAGTGATCTATTTTCAGTGGGTGAATCTATGTCACATCCTCGGGCACCTCGTTGTTACTTTGAGACAACAAGAAACTCATTCAGGTACCATGAACACTCTTTTTTTGTTCCAAAATCATTTTATTACACCCCTCTCATTTAATCCTACCATCAGAGAGCGCATTTCACAAACCAAGCATCCAATTCTCGACCAATTGATACCAATAATGTGGAAACATAGACATCCATAAGCTAGATTGCCCAACTAATCCTTAATATTGATTAGTCAATTACTAAATTGGCTTAATAATAGTCAAATTGCACCATTCTGATAGTATAACTGTTAAAAACTAATTAACACTTTAATCAAGATTAATTGGCTCCTTAATTACCCTTGTAATAAATCCTGGCAGTTAAAAACAACTCCAACGGTCATATCCGTTGATCCTGACTTTTTTTTTAATCGGGAATTTTAAATTGAAAATCAGGACCGCAAAATTATTCATCTACAAAACCTTGTCGATGTTTTGACTTCGATCAAGAATCAAAAGTCAAAAGCGCCCAAACTATTCACAAACAATTTTACCCTACATTCTGACTCTAGTATTTCTGTACAGTCGGAAATCGGAACCACCAACTACACCAACAAACCATCTCGGCTACTCGATCTCGATATTCAGTGCATTGGGATTCGGAATGCAGAACCACCAACTGCGACAACAAACTATCATGACTTCCCAATCCTGATACTCCATACGTCGAGAGTCAAAAGTCAAAACCACCAACTGCACCAATGAACCCTCCTGACTTCCCAATCTCGACATTTTTCGTACAGTCGTGAGTCAAAAATCGGAACCACCAACTGTGCCAACGAACCATCTCGACTTCCTGATCCCGATATTTTTGTATAGTCATGAGTCAGAAGTTGGAACTACAGCTTCTGCCAATGCCCAATCATGACATCCCTACTTTGAAGCTTCTGGCGTCGGGAGTCGGAAGTCAAAACTACTAACTTTTTCCCTTCTTCATACCTCCAATGTCGATTTCATCGCTAACCACCTAGTGAAGAGTTGGAATTCAGATCATGACCATGAAGTTGTTACACATTTATGATTATTGACCTCTACAGTCGACACTGTGGAAACCCTCGACTGTTCGCACTTAGCCAATTTTTCCAACTTTGATCACGGCTTCTGCACCGCGATTTCGACCATCGGGACTTCACAAGATTCTGCTGAATTGGTATATGAAGAATTGGTTGATTCAAGAAGGATATTAAGGAAACTATAATTTCCTTTAATATTCATGTTAAACCATGTTGCATAAGAAATATGCCAAATGCATTGAACATACATAACATACAAGGCAATGTATACACAATTGATCCTACTCATCATAAGCAGAACACTAATGAGATCATGCACGAGGATAACCCATTTCTAAATTATGAGTAGATAGTCCATTAACAAGTCCATCTACGATTTTTATTAAATTGATTCATAAACAAACATTCATACATCTCATATAGATTCTAAGCAATTACAAACAACATGGCACTTATATTTTCAACTGAAACCATCCAAGCAAACCAACTATGTAATTTTCCACCCAACCATAGACCTTTTCCCAACCTATATTATTTCAGCACTCAGAGGTCACCCCTGTGTCGGGTTATGAGCCCATCAGGGTGAAGGAATAGCTACAGTATTCTCTCTCATCCACAACCCAATTCAATTTTGAGGTTAACACACAATCACTCCTAGCAAAACAAAAAGCGCCTCATCCTCTCATGCCTCCTACATAGATGAACCCATGAATTCTCAGCTCCTGAACCAATGCTTAGATGGAAGAATGACTGCACTCTTACAAGAGAAAATGAATGAGTTCCCACCTGAATGAATGCGATCAATGGAATGGAAATAATGACCCCTGGAATGCGACCTTGCGCATGGGTAAAAAGAATCCCCCAACCTACCCCCCCTTGAATGAGCACGTGAAGGATGAATTCCACACTATATGGAAAGAAAATTGGAAAACAGGTGACAACCTATCACCTCCCCCATGCTTCCATAACTACGTGAGCTTATTTTCCATCAACCTCACCCACCAACACTCAATAATTGGGTTAATAGTCAAGAAAGGTAATAAATGGATTATTCAAGACACATTGCAGCATTGAGTGAGTTAGAAAGTTGTCACTCGGTAGCAAGGGCTTGGTTTCCCCTATACCCCATTTATCTTCCCTCTATTGGAATCATATCCCCTTGAGTGCACCTTACACATCCCTTCTTGGACCGCTTGTTTATTCATATTCTCATCCCATTCACATACATTTTTTTTGTTAGCAATAAAAGCCAACCAAACAACCCAATAACACATTTGCATCATGTGTGCCTAGCCATTCACTAGTTGAGCCTTGGCCTTGAGCTCCGCACTAGGAATCCATGCTAGCACATTTACATTATTTGCATCATTCAATCAATTACATCGCAACAGTCGAATTAGGGTATTAAATCTACAGTTGAGGAAGACTGCATGCAAAAAATACAAGAAGTACACCCTTGTAATCCATGTTGGTGCCCATTCAAGTAGTATTGCATCAAACAACACATGGATATGAAAATTCACTTCCACATACACTAGGGTATTACAATCTACAGTTGAGAAAGACTACATGCAAAAAATACAAGAAGTACACCCTTGTAATCCATGTTGGTACTCCTTTGAGTAGTATTGCATCAAACAACACATGTATATGAAAATTCACTTCCACATACACTAGGGTGTATCGAAGGCCCCCAATCGACATGAAACCATCTTTAGATAATATTACCGACCATTTTGCTACTTATTGGCATAGAGAACAACATTCAAGAAGTTTACTCTCTCATACGTAGGTAGTTGTGCATTATGGTTAAGGGAACGGTTTCACCTCCTTAGTTAGTGTGCTGAAATATTTGGTAGAGTAATACTATTCGAACCTGCTAGTATATAAGAGAGATATAGAACCTAGTATTCCCTTGTCCTTAGGATCTTGTAAACCATGTCCTCTATGACCAATTTGTGAAATTCATACTTAGTTTTTAGTATTAATAATTTTGGAATTATGTCCACACAATAATATTGTATGGTAGAATTATGTCCTGTGTGTGGGGCGGGGCAGGGGTGGGGGGGGACCATATTAGAAAAAAATAATGAAGTTGACCCAACCTAAGAAAATACATAGACTAATTTCCAAATATCTACACCCACGCCCGCACTCAACATGATTTAACTTACATAATGCATACAAAGATATTATTCAAAAAATCTCTTACACCCTACTTACTCAAGCCCACTTGCATTATTGTACCCACTTGTACTGCACCCACCTAGACAATGGAAATAGTAGTGTTAGGGGACCACACAATTTGACCACTATGTCTTCTAAATAGATAATTAATTTTGTTATTTCATTTAGAACTTCCATGTACAAAAGGAATCAAAACCCTCAAGTTCTTTCATATAGTGGTCATGGATATGTTTATTTATAAATGAATCCATTATGCTATATCATGGGTTAATTGTTCCTTGGAACACACATGTTTCATAATTTCCATATATGGTTTATTCTCTAAGTTTTAGATGGTTGAATAGCCAATTAGAATATGGGAATCAATTTCTTAGGTGGCCAATTAAATTGGCACTTCCAAAAATCCCATTGATTATAGTGTAAACCTTTTCCTTGACTTGATGAATTCTCTCGAAGTGTACATAATTCCAATACTGTTGAATTGTCCACACAATAATTATGTATGGTAGAACTAACCATACATTGTCCATTGTATATACATAAATATATGAGAGAAAGAGAGGAATTTAGGGTTTAATCGTGCAGTTATATTGACCTCTATGCATCAAATGAATAAGAAGATTGTGTGATGGTTTCCCATTAATGGAATCTATTTAATTGAGGGAGAAAAACCTTTTAATCAAACCACAGAATGGAAAAAATGAGGCTCCATTCTTTTTATCCTCTCTAGATTAGTCAAGTACTAGGCAATGTGGCATTAGTATTAGTTAAAAATTGTTAAACCTGGGTTAAAATTGTACAAAAGCACCTAATAATTTTGATATAAATAAAAGACTTATGATTCATTTTTTACTATCATTCACCTTTTGGAGATTTTGTGCCCTAGTTCTTCAATTGGATATTTTGGATATTTTTACCATCGTTGGGCCTTTTTGAGATTTTGTGCCCTAGATCTCGAGGACTCAACAACCAGGTAGCCATCAAATCCTTTTTCAATGCATTGAAATATCTATGAGCATTATCATCTCATATAAATGGGACAGTAATCAACTTGATACAACATAAAAAGTTCACTTATGAGGATTCAAACTAATCCTATATTAACGACCTCTATCAAAGATAGACCTAAGAGTCTTGGGGTGATCCACCCTATTCCTAGACTTTCTTGTTAGTTCATCTAGAAAGGAATGTATAACTTTTTTCATGTCATGAAAAGCATAAGACATAACACATTGGAAATTTTCTCTGGCACTCTTTAAACCAAATGACATCTTCCTATATGCAAAGGTCCCCCAAGGCCATATAGAAGTGGTTTTGTGTTGATCTTTAGCTCATATCTAAATCTGGTTGTATCCTAAAAAGTTGTCCATAAATCAAAAGATATCATTACCACCACATTCATTGATGATTTAATCAATGAATGTTGTAGGATAATTATCCTTAGGACATGATAATTTATTTTTCCAAAAATCAATACAAACCCTAATGTTCCTTTATCTACACGTACCAAATTATACACCCACTCAATTAGAAGGATGTGATAGATAAAAATATTCTCGAAGAAGTTTCTCTACTTCTTCTTTTATAGCATCATCTTTCCTAGGGTTCATTAGTCTTAACTTTTATTAAACTAGTTTAGCATTAATATATGTCTCAATCTCATGTTTGACAATAGTTGGGTCTATGCCTGGAATTTCTTCATAGGAACGGGAAAAAATGTTTCTACACTCCTTGAATAACACAATATACATTTTATCTCTTCTGGTGAGCAATCTGTGCCAATAAAAACATTTTCTACAACTCCTAGCATCTTAGATATATTTATGGGGAATATTGGTCGAATGTTAGCCAAGTTCCCTTCTGCATAATTTTGTGGTGTAGCGATAGGGATCCCATACCACTCCATTAACCCCAGTTTGGTAGTTCTATTTTCATCAATTCTAACCTCATTATTAGCAAGGAGAAACAATGTGTGATGATGCATGTCTCTCCAAGGTATTTCTCCTAATGGCATAGCCTCGATAATAGCCTTATATGAAGGAATAACAATGTTTAAAGGATCATGACATGGAAAAGAACTAATGGACCAAATGGGTATTGAATACTGATCATTGATTTCTAATTTGATAGAGTGATATTCATGGTCTACATTCTTTAGAGTGATGGCTTGATAAGCTATCTCAACTGTAGAAAAAACAGGTATAGGTCTCCTACACCTAGTTCCTTGTGTTGGTTCAAAAAATTATCCATGGGTCTTCAAAATAGGAAGTCTTTAATTGAGACACTTTCTTCATGGAAGTAATAGTGACAAATGATATCGCGTGTATTGGAGTTGCATTGTCACTTAAGTTGGGTAGAGGAAAATTGAACGTTCCCATTTGGGTAGGATACATTTCCATGCTAACATTTCAACAGTCCTTCTTGGAATGGCTTACTAGGGGGGTATTTGTCCCATATTTGTAGGTGGACTCATTTCTATGGAATGATAACTAATCAATGGTGACTATATTTCCTTCATGGGTAAATTTAATCACTCAGAATATCAAAGATACTATATCCAGCATGGCATGAGTCTAGTTTCTACCTAGTAATAGAGTGTAATCAAGTGGAGCATCAACAACTTACACATATACATTAACTATCTTTCCCCCTATCTCACAGGGTCTTTACTCATTGAAACTACGCCATAGCACCTTCATTCGTGGATATTAGAGAAAACCCCTAATTTCACTAGATATTCATAAATACCTGCCAAAATCATTTTGTTGAGCCCCCTCCCAACACATATTTTGAATTAAAAATACCCTATTTTTACAAGATATCCTCTATTTTAGTAAATACCCCTTTTTATAGCCCCCAATACCTATAAATCCCCCATACACCACTCCTCACCCCCTAATACCTATAATATATTGACCTTATTTTTCATAATTTAAAACCCCCCTTTATGAATGAGCGTAATAAGATATTGGTCAACATAGTAAAGCCCCCATGCCCTAGCTCTATTGCGAGAGTTAAGATGATTCCATGGGTTTGGAACAAGTGACTATCAAATGTCTTTAACATGGTTACCAAGGGAACGAATTCAAGTGACATAATCTCTTTCCAACATGATAAGGACATTACACAAGTGGATGATCCCTCATCCACCATAGTTTAGAGGATGTTTGACCTTCCAATTGAGACATGGAAGTAGAGAAAATTTGGGGTCTAAAATGGGCATCCTAAGGAAAATAATAAAATATTAGTTAAAATAATAAAATGATATTATGGATTTTGGAAGAAGAGAGAAAAAAAACCTACTTTTTTCTTTGTATTTTCAACATATATCCCTGTGGTTTTACTGAAATTTCAAGAGGGAGAATTCATTGATGTGGAATTCAATTCCGCATCCTATGACTACCCACACTACATACTTTTGATGGACCGCACCGCATGAAAATGAGAAATACAAAAAAAAATATTACTTTCAAAGTAACATGTTTTAATGTATTTCTTGTTTTTCTTGGGGTGTGGTCCATCAAAAGTATGTATTGTGGGTAATTGTTGGATTTGGAATTGAATTATGCATCCAACGAGTGCTCCCACTCAAAATTTGAGTAAAACCACAACGAGATATGTTGAAAATATAAAGAAAAAAATAGTCTTTTATGACAAATATGTCAAGTCAACCATTATGATTGAATCTTTTTCTTGACATTTTATTGGTTGGGTATTTTTTTACGAGGCCCATTTTCAATGGAACGTTTTCTTATGAGGCCCATTTTGGTTGGCTCTTTTTCTTATGAGGCCCATTTTAGACCCCAACTTTTCTCTGATGGTATGAAAAGTTGCATGGTGAGGTAGGCGAGGCTTCCAATTGTTTAAATCAAATGTCAATATTTGATTTTCTAAAGTATCCATGGCCCCTATATTCAAAATCGGGGTCTTCCATTGAGTAGGACAATTCTAGAGGACTTCGAGGGTGAACATTGCACAAGGATTTAGGCCACATATTCTACTATGATATAATTTTGAACTACACGTGCATTTGGATTGTATGTGGCTTTTTTCAGAACAATTTTTGGTATCTAGGCATAATATCCTTCATCATTTTCTCAATGTGTAATGGTTGAGTTGTTTTAGTCTCAGTAGTCTCTTTTCCTTTAGATCTAGATGTGGTTGACTCATAGTTTATATTCCTTTCCTGGAGGTTCATTTCTTGGTGATGCATGAAAACTTCACTTTGTGTTAGATTGCCCCTTTTTAGGAGAAACCGTGTTTTCCCCTTGCAAGGTTGCAAGGTTTGGTTTAGCACTAGCAGTCATGTGTTGCTTCTTTAGAGGGAACAAATTAGTTAGCATAGTTGGTTGCTTGGTAGCCTCATTTTGTGCTAATAACCACTTAGCAACTTCCAGTTTATGGAATAGGTAGGTTAAGTGATTCTTTGTGCATAGATTGCAAGGGAACTTTCTCTTTTTCTTCTCTTTCTTACGCCTACCGATGTTTTTATTTTTATTCACATTATTGTTTCCCTTATTCTTATTTTTCTTCCCTCTAGGCTATTGATTTCCCTTAGCATTAGATGTATGTACTAATAGAACATCTGTGGGAAGGTTGTTTTGGAATTATTTTATGGTTATTCTTGGATGTAGGTGCATTCTGATTGCTACCTTGACAAGCCATGGCATTTTCAACTAAACCAATCACACCATCAACATGAGGTTCAAGAGTTGGCTTATTCATATTGGTATCTGCTCCAGGAGTAGTAGGAAGAATCTCATAAAACATTCTTGATTGGAAATACATCAAATCAAGTTTCTAAGCTTTAATAATGGCATGTTGTTCTGTTTGAACCCCATATAGGGACACATCCTTTGCAATGAAAGGTTTCAATGATTTAGTGAACCAAATAGTTAAGAACTCATTATAAATTTGTGCATTTCTTAAACTATGTCTCCTTCTCCATTCATGAATGTGATCATAGATGTGCATGGACTTACCCTTCCTGAACGAAGTCAAGATTTATGTTCCAGTATTGTAATGCACTAGTAACTAGAAATGATTTAATAATGGCATTGCAATCATATTGAAGTTCTGAAAGGAACTTTGTGGTAACTCAATGTACCACTTCACTTCTACCCTTGTTAAGGTCCTTTGGAAGAGACATAACCTAATGGGATCATTCATCAAGGAGTTTGAAGAACACCAAATATGGAATGTCATCACATGGTTTGTCGGATCTTCTTTAGGCTTCCATTCAAACTTAGGTATGTTTGAAAGAAATTTGGTATGGATAGGAGGTCCTCTAAGGTCCTGTAACACTGGGTAAATGGTTAGCTTCATTAGTTTTGGAAAATTAAAAGTAGCCAAGAAGGGTATATTTTTCTGTGCCATATAATTCCAAGCCCCGAGATCATTTTCTACCCATTGGTTCGTATTGACAAAAGATCGGCATGGTATATAGGGATTCCAAGGAATTGTGAAAGGTTGAATATTATGTCCAATTTTTTTTATTTTGAACAAACTGAGTTTGTATAAATGGTTTCATATTTCCTCCAGGTATTACCCCCATGAATGGTTGGTTTCCTTGAGAGGTGAAAAATAACATTTGAAGCATTGACCATGTTCATCCCCCCTACCCCAAATGAAGGAACATTTCCTTGGTGCATATTATGCTTACAAGGAAATCCAATACTACTTCCCCCCATTCTTGGATTAATTGTATTTCCTTGTATCATAGTTTGTCCTAAAGGATAACTGGTGCTCATACCTTCCATTCTAATATAGCATGAAGCCAAGAATTACCCTAGTTACTGTGGGAGGGTTGGGCATGGACATGTGTCCACTGGAGGGTGGGAAAGCATAGGATGGAACTAATGTACCACTAGTAGGGGTATTAGTGCTCATTGAAATGGGCCTGAGATACCAAAATTCACAAGTTGGAAAACTAGAAATGTCACCACAAAGGAGAATGGGTTGGTGCCTTGTGGCATAGATGTATCCCCTCCATTAAGCACCATAGAGGAAGGTGGGAACCATCCAAATGCTACTACAGATGATGGATTTTTGTTTACTCCTCCTATGGGGACATAACTGACTAAGGGTGTAACCTATCCAGTGGTCGATATCTCTCATGTGTTTTCCATACTAACCCACTCAAGTAGTGGGTTATTAAGTCTAGGGATATGTAACTCAAGTTCTTGATTATGAATGAAATTAGGATTCTTTGGTGAGTTTAATAGCCCTTCAAGGTTTGAAATATTCTTTATATAAGTAGGACCTAAGTTCTCCTCAGGATGAGGAGAAGTAACTCTGGGGGAGTTATTCAATTGTCCCTTAGTATCACTAAGGTGTCCTTCCTTGAACGAACTCTCAAACACTGTATAAATTGAATGGTTTTCTTCTTCTTCGCATTCTTTTTCTAGTTCTTGGTTTTCTTACTCTACCCCATGAGGGGGTATATCATTATAATCTGGTCTTCTCCTTGTTGTAGGTAGCACTCTCCTTTCAAGGGAAATTTTTTTAGTCCTTTTATACCTACGCAAAGGTTGATCAACCATGGTGGTCTGCTGAAGACACAACGAAGTATATTGAAAATTAAGAAATAAAAAAAAATAACATGTGCTAAATTAAGTTCCTAAAAATATTTACACAAGCAAAAATACTCTTCCAATGGAAAGCACTTGGTTATTTAGAACAAATACTATTTAGTGAAGAGTAGTAAATAAGGGTCTTCTGAAGGTCATCCTAGGATGAATTGGTCCCAATTCTGACCAATGAAGATTGAAAGAGATAGTTATGCTAACCCTCACGTAACAATCACCAAGGGTGCAAGTACTTTCCTTTGGAAAATACCCTCCGAAGGATATGAGATGTATAATCTATATCTATCTCAAGTGTCACAATATGTTCCCCTTACACTGACCTATGAGTATCCCAAGAAAGGAAACTAAGGTCACCACTTCATGCTTGGTAAGCAAGAAGAACGATCGTTGGAAAGGGATTCTATGAATGGGAAGGCAATGTATGGACACATGTCCTAGACCCAAAGTTGTCAATGATAAGTGGCGTCACCTCGAGGACTTTCCATGTATAAACAAATCCCAAACTCACATAACCCAACTAATCCAAGAAATAGGGGACAATCTACCCACTTGGACTAGCTTTACCTATCGTTTGGTGCCTGTGTAAGAGATTTTTTCCTGACAACTACTTCACGCTACTAATGGATTTAGCACTCTTTAGTTGTTCTTAGTCTCAATATTGTGTGGCCTTGGATGATTTAACTCACAACACCTATCTCCAAGGTCCTAGAACCACGACTTTTAGATGAGTTTCTAGAATATAAAGTCTCCTAGATTATTTCCAATGCTTTCTACTTCATAGCAATTTCAAAGAGTTTTAAAAAAGAAGAAGTGCAACTAAAGATATTCCAATGAAAATGCAGTCATTCACACTCTTTAAAATGAAATATGAATCACTTTTTAAAACACATAATCAACTCTTACAATGCAAATGCAATATACCAATTTTTTTATCCACAAACCAAATACAACTTTTTGAGATCCAATTTTTTTATTTTTTTATGAAAATGCAACTTTTGAACAACAACTTAAACTAATTAAAGAAATAAAAACAATAATTATATAACTGTCACTATGGTGAAAACACATTCTAACACTAGACTCTTCGACCACAAGTCAAATCCAAGTTCAACTAGAGACTCAAGCAAGTTAATAGGTTTTCTTGGTGGCAAGTTTTTGAAGCCAATTTTTTCTTACAAGCGAGGGTAATCACGAGTATAAACAACTTGTTTGTGCTCTTGTTCTTCACACTCAAGGCCTATCAATTACTCAAACATATGAAAATAAAATAAGGTACAAAGCACCCTAAACACACTTTTCACAAATTTATGACTCAATCTCAAGATAAACACCCTCAAATACCACCCAAACTAATACAACATGACCCAAAAAATTTCTAAATCACTCAGACAATCCAACATATTCAAGACTTTTAGGAAAAAGAGAGGAGAACTAAAAAAAAACAAAGTTCAAGTAATTCGCACATGTCCAGAAGGTTGGGTGTGAACCATTCACTCATGTTACCACAATAGGGTGTTAATATCCCCTACCATTTGCACGTGTAAGTACTACAGGTTGCGAATAGCTCTTGAAGTGGACTAAAAAAGAAAAAAATTTCATTAAAAAATTCAAAATTTTGGAAACTTTAAGGTAACTGGGATATGGTTAAGTCTAGTAGAGAATGACACACCCAAAATAAACCAAAAACTCAACCAACAAGGCTCTATCTAGGTTGGTTGATTCCCTAGTGGAGTCACCATTTCTATTGTTTGGAAATAAATCCTATGATTATTGCAAGATCACCAACATACTAAAACCAAGGAGATTGAATTAATTGACTATGTCTACATGAATATTTAGACTCTTACACATGTATAAAGACCACATACAAACTTCAACAAACAATTCTAACTACAAGATAAGTTAGGGAGACAAGAGGTGTGTACATTTTTTGAAGGTTGTCCTACCTGCTCCTTTGTCTTTCTCTCAATCTACTCCTTGATGCCCAACATTGATCTCAAAATCCAACAACCAAACTTTCTCAAGCCAATTTGACACTTAATAAAGAATGTAAATGAAATGAAAATGAATAGGAAACTAACTAGCTAGTGAAATTTAGAATAAGTGACAAAACATTTTTAATGTCAAAACACAGTTACAAGGACATTGAATTAAGGGACAAAAAGATGTAAAATATTGATTATAGAAATGAAATAAGTACAATTTTTAACTTCTCACTACTCGATAACTTATCAAACCTAAATATTTTTGTTTCTCCGCTCATGCACTCGGATGATCCTAATCCACTAAATGTATGTGAGGGATGAAGTCACTTGAGAGTAGAACTTTAGTATTTAGGGATACAAGGGGTCATTAACAAAGATTGTTGATGGAAAGGTATGAAGTGGCGTGTGAGTGATTACTCTAACTTAACTTTAGATGTCTAAGGTCCCACTCCTGGTCCATTTCACTTACTTTTTATGTGAGAAGGAAATAGTTGTAAATGGTTACTAGGTGGTTTGGGGAGTTGCAAACAAGCAAATTGGTTTGTAAAACTTCCTTAACTCCCATATTTTGATTTTTATATCTCTTTCATGAAATTATGGGAATCTGTGTCCAATTATAGGAAACATGCAAACGATTCACTTATTGTTAGTGTGCAAGGTGTGAATAGTTAGCTTTTTATTCATTCTCTCCCTATGAATGAGCAATGTGCGAATGGTTCACTCCCAATAAGATTGCATGTGTAAATTTTCCTTGTTTTGGATTTGAAACTATCAGAGTTGAATAGAATGATGTTGGGGTTTCATTTCCAATGATCATGCCATCAATAAGGGTTAAAGCATTGGCTCTCTCATCCTCAAGTGTCTTTTTGTAAACAGACAATGATGCTTTTACATGTCGTCTTTTGAACTATCATCATGGGAGAAGTGTCGATTTGATATATAACAATGAGGGTACAATAATGATTTGGTACCCCCTCCCAAATTTGATGCTTCATTTTATACTTGGAGAAAGTGATTTAAATAATTAGTATGGGCCATAACTATGTCCAAGTGTACAATTAATGGGAAACCCACTAAAAATGCACAATTAATGTGCCTTTTATTATTATTTTGCAATTTATGAAATGCCCCTACATGTTACTTTAAAGAAACACGCAAGGCCCCACAAGTTGCTAAAGGGAAACTCACTATGACCAAACAAAAATCATTTTTTTAGAAGAATATTTAAGTCTTTTGATGACTCATAGGGCTAATGGCACGGTCTCATGAAATTTTGAACCTTATAATGCTATAACAATCTTTAAAATTGGCTTGTAATAAAGATTAGCCCAATGTGTTGGATCACCCAACTTAAAGTGATGGAAGTACTTACTTAGGTTACACATATTGAATTATCACAATCTTTAAAATTGGTTTTCTAATAAGGATTCCCCTAATGTGTTGGATCACCCAACTTAAAGTGAAGAAAGTACTTACTTATGTGACACATATTTTAGATGAATTTGATGATAGGTTCACGGGAAAAAATAACAGAAACGAGAAGAGGTATTTTTGTATTAAACAAGAAAAGAGTTCATATGCCCCCAAGGCTAAAAAATTAATAGATAGTAAATTTTGACCATCAAAATCGTAAGTTCCAAGTCTAAGAAATACTCAGGTTTAAACAGAACATTTTAAAGTTTTTCAAAAAACATGTTATTCCCCTTGATAGAGGCCTAATATACTAGCCACATAAAAGTAGACAAGAAAATATTAACAACAAAAAATCAGAGAAGAAGAAAATCAAGCCTGCACCAGGTTAACATCCTCAGCTGGATGAATTGTGGAGACCTTGTCCAATGGATAAACCTATGTATGTTTACAAGAAGGCTTGTTATCTCTTCTTCCGAGAGAGTTGGTTTTGGCTTGCATTCCTTCCAGGATTTCTTTAAGATGGACATAACAAGATTCATTCATTTCATTCGCAAGCATCCTATGATCCTGCTGAACACACCTCATATCAACAATGGCTTTGTGCAACTCAACCAAATTACCTCCCGCCTCTGTTTCCATTTACAACATCCTACAATGGATGTCATCAACTTATCCCACTTTCCCACGATAACTAATCTCCAAATCATCGAGATGGGAGTTCCTGCATGATATATCTAGAGAAATCCTTATTTTCTCTTCTGGAACAACCTTTGAAACCTCATTCACGCAGCGGAGCATTTTTTTATAATCAACCATAGAAATCTTCAAATCACGAACCCCATTCTAAATTTACTCTAGATATCCTCCTCTACAGAATGGGAGTCAATAGAGATATTGTACATGGCTCTAATGTTTCTTGCACATGGAGGATTCCTGCAAGCAAACCAAGACCTATTTCCATTCTCCACATCATGAAAACTACCACCCAACCTATGAGAAGAATTTATTTCGACAACTCCTAATCCATACGGGCGATACTCCATCCCAAAATATGGAAATGGATCGAAGGAAACTTTCCAAAGGATTAAATGGAAAGGACACAAAGGAAAACAACCAGGGGAAGGAAGATTAATACCACACTCAATCGCCTCCATAGATAACCATATGTCCCATGCTCCATAAATGCCACTGCCAAAATGGAATTACTACCACATCGCACTGAGGCCCAAGCTAGCGCCATCATTAATATACAAAGAGGGGGAAGGGAACTCTTTTTATTTAAATTTGAAATCAATTCACCCATTTAATTGTGGGTATGAGAGAGTTACTAATCTTTAAATTCCCTCGACCAAGTTTAGCACCAATATTGCTTGTTTGTCCACTAATGAATTGTTATGCCACTTGATATGGAAAAATTGAACTTTGGTTGTGTCCTTGATGAAGGAAAGGATTCTCTTTTTCACTTTCCCTATCTCTATCATGTTCCCATATAGGATGGTCTGCATGAATTGAATGACTATCCGAGAATCCCCAAAGACATGAAATTCATATATGCTAAGGTCATGCATAAGTTCAATACCTTGCATAAATTTTTCCCACTCAACTTGGTTATTTGTCCTCTTCCCCAATCCCCAGGCATAGGAAGCTGCCTACTCTCCACTAGGGTCAAAGATGATCCCCCCACGCCTACCTCCCCAACTAGGTTTAGGATATTAATCAATAAAATTCCTAATAATTACATCGATTAGGGTCCAACAATTGATAGGTGCATAATTAAGTATGTTTTTTAATCAAAAATTCATATCGTGTGGATCAAATTAATTGATGCTTAAATATACTCAGTTGCTTCCATCAATGAAATAACATCCTTTCACTTATAAATCCATATGTTTGTCACTACTTTGTAGGATTACTTATGATTAGTATTGTTTCACCTTATTAATCAAATAACAAGTTCCATAGGACTTTACCCATTAGTGGTTCTTTAGTTGCCACTCCTAATTCCAAGCAAATTCACAGTGTTGTTTCCATAACAACTCCCAATTCTAGATGGATTAGCTTCATTACATCCTGGAAGTTTTGCTTCTATGCTTTTGTTACCACTAACAGTTTTGAGTTTTGCTATTTCCAGAGGGAGAAAATTAACCAGTCTGCGGTAAAGAAATTATTGATGTTGCAGGATCATTGTTTGTTGTTGGATCTAAAATTGTACTGCATGCAATGAGCATGCGACAACAATCATTGCTTTTCTGCAAGATGGTTAATTGTCTCCTTTCTAGAGTGGGTAGTGGAGTCAAATCACATACAGATGGGTAATAGGTTGGCCAATTTCTCAACATTCTTGCAAGACGTAGTGAATTCCTATTCCGTTGATGGAAAAAAATCAAGCCGCAAAGTCGCAGCCCCCAGTTTCTCCTTCTCCTACATGCCCAACTTTATTTTGATGGGATTGGAAGAAGGAGTAGTGGGCATGGAAAGAATGAGAATAGCTTTCTTATCTCCATCTACTTGACTATATTGCACTTATATGTGGGATATTTTCTTTGTTGGGATGTTCACTATCTAAATTAAATTGAGTTATTCCTTTTAGATTGGACTAAAAATAATTAAATTTCAATGGACTTTAATTCACTCAAATATTTAGGTACAACTATGAACGAATCACTTGCACTTGTAGCTACTCCACTCTCCTCGTAAGGAACAAGTCTAATAACTGCAATTATTTTCATGGTAAGTTCCAATAGTTACTCAGTTCAATCTATTATTCTGGAGTAATTCAATCTGTTTTGTTAAAATCCATTTAGAGATTTCATTTAATGTATATTTTCAAGTGTGAATAGATGGAAATTATAACTTTGGGAGTTGAAATCCTAGCTACATGGTCAAAAGCTTTGGTTGTAACAAAAAATAGTGAATTCTCTAAGATGGGAGACTAGTGAATTATAGCTCTAGTTTCTCGGCAAATAGTAGTACAATCGCATCTACAAATCAATGGATGCAATGCCAAACCATCGTAGCATGGCGTCAACTATTCTACCTTTCGACTAGATCTTGCAAGACATTATGATTAAGCGTCACTATGTTGCTAAGCATTTTGAATAATTAATTAAATCAATTTATGAAGGCTAAAGGTTATGGTCCTATGGTATGGGTTTTGTTTGCAAGCTGACCCGAGTTCAATACCCTTAGGGGTGAGTTAGTTGGGAGGAGACACCAAAAACTCCCACCATGTTAAGTGTTGTTGGGCCCCATGATGGGTGTGATCATAGGGTGATTTTGATGGCTTAGATTTCCCTGGGTTGTGGTTTCTTAACCAATGGTTGAAATACACTAACCCCAAGTGACAAGCATTTCTACTAAAAAAAGAAGGCTTGCATGTAATGAAAAGTGAAAAAATATATATCTCCATCTTCAATTTATATTATTTTAATAAGAAGATAAAAATTTGCCTTCATTTTGAGCATATGCATTTTAGTTTTTTTATTTTAAATGTTAAAACTAATTATTTAGTTTATAATTTAGCTATTTTATCATTAATATACCATATACAAAATAGTTGTATCGTCCTTAAACTAGAATTGTTATTTTATATAATTCTTTTTGAAGTTATCATTTTTTTTCATATGACTCATTGCATGTCCGTGTACAACAACATCGTAGTACCAAGAGCCACTTTGAGTATTCAATTATTGTAATATAACATTATTAAAAATAATAATAACAAAAACTAACTTTGGTAGATATCACAAGGTTTGTCAATTTTACGTTGTAGGGAAGAGGATATGCTCATTAAAAGATCAACTTAAAAAAGCAAACATACATTTTTAGTGGTGGATGGAGAACTAAAAATGCCCCATAAAACTAACCTTGGTAACCTTGGTAACTATGGTAAAAAACTAACTTTCGTAATTATGGTATCACAAGGATAGGTAACTATATGGTAAAAACTGACCATGATCGTCTCTGCTATAGTTTTCTTCGTAAAGCACGTTGGCAAAGTAAGTTTATGTATTGGTATATCTATTTGAGTTGTACCATAATACCTATTAACGTTCTCCATCTTCCATTGATGAACGTGTGCTAGTATTAAGCCCAAAGATGATGTAATTCTAGTGCAATACACAAATGCTTATGTTCTTAGTTTGGCCTTATGCTAAGACACAACTTCCCAACTGCTTTAGAGTCAACTCATGTTTGGGATAGAAATATTGAAGAGAATATTCTCTCTACCAAGGTAAATCCATTGGGCTCTTTAACAACATCCACCTTAAAGGGGGATGAGATGAGGGAGCTCTGTAACTTTTTCTTTGATGGATTTTAGGGTTTTCTAGCTTATTCTTGTTTTCGAGTTTACAGTTATGGCTCGGGACGTGGATTATTTAGCGTAGTTGGATTTTTTGGGGCTCGACTAGGGCCGCCTTCCCATTGATTTGTCGCAGGGTTTTCACCCTGTACTCTTTCTTTATAAGGTTTCCTTGGCTTGGCTTACCCGACAACGAAGTTTGATCTTCCCTCCATACATTTGGGAGTGGAAGCGTTATTCATGGTGGATACGGAGGATTTGGCCGTGATGGGTATTGTTGTGTCTACCTCGGCTGTGATAGGTGGGGGTCTTGTGTTGGAGGTTGACCTGACATCTGGCCCTACTTCGGGTGCTAGGATTTTCTCGTATTTTCTTGGGCGAATAACTAACCCTCTGGAGAATTCTCAACTTGGGTTTGTAGACTTGGCTCGTGATGTGAAGGATTTGGCTTTTTTGGTTTACTCTGGGTCTACTGGCAGGGTGATTGAGGATTTGGCGGATTTTGGGTGTGGTGGCGCTGATTGGCTCCTCCAGTGTCTCTGCCCTTAGTTACTTCTGATGACCTTACTAGGATTTTATACCCTAGTCAGCTAGAGAGGGTATTTATACCTAGGTCGGTGGCTATACCTTCTTCTTTCATGGTGGGTGATTTTTTTGCTGCTAGATCTGACCAAGAACCCTGTCGGCGTCCAGCGGAGGGTGATGTTCCAGTGGTTCCTTCTTTTTCTTAGGTGGGTGATCTGGGAGGATCTTTGGTTGCAACTGAGGCGAAAAACATTGAGGTTGACTCGTCCCTCTCTCTTTCTAAGGCAGCCTCGGGCCGGCCAAAATCTTCGCATAAGAAACTGCACTGCATAAAAGCTAGGGCTCACCATGATTCTCTGATTTTGGGGGTGGACGTTCAAATGGATGATGTAGTGGATTTATCTGAAAAAACGGTGGTGGGGTAGGCCCATGGAATACATTTTGGTCGGGACTTTCTCAATCCTTGGGTTGTAGATTAGTGGGGAGATTTTTTTCCTTGGTTGAACCAAACTAGGGTTATGGCAAAAGGTTGGTTCTCCTTTATTTTCAACTCTAGTGAATTGGTGGGCAGGGTTCTTGGTATTCAATGGTGTATGGATGACATTCCTTTGCTTTTTAAACAATGGGATCCTCTCTTTGATGCAAAAACAGAGAAGGTGGCACTGGAACCTTTGTGGGTTCGGTTGCCCGGTTTACCTATGCATCTTTGGACGTCTGCCCGCTTTGCCGTGATTGGGAATTTTATCGAAGATTTTGTCGTTGCGAACCTCTCTTTTCATACTTCGAGGGTTATGACAGTGGCCCGGATTTTGGTAAATATTGATCTTAAACTTAGACTTTCAACAAACATACAAATTTAGACACCGTCGGATATTATTACACAAATTTTGGATTACGAAGGTGTCCCCTTCTAGTGCCACCATTGTCATGCGTATCATCACCTATTGGCTACATACCCTTTACCTTTTCAGGGAAAAGGCCAATTTTTTGCGGTTAGTCTCGAATGAAGTCGGGGTTGTCCAAGTATCCATCTCGGTTGGGGGAGGTGCGGGATGACACTCTCTGTGCATTGGTGTGTGGGATCCTGGGGTGGAGGAGATGCCAACTACTTCGGTTAGTCATGTTCAGGTTCCTACTACTGAGGGTGTAGAGGGTGAGACTCTTATCACTTCTTGGTCGAACGTTCTCGCGACTTCCCGAGGTACGTTTGTTAATTTTTCGTCCTCTGATTTTTGTTTTAAATTACCTTCTTGTATGGATGATTTTGCGGTGGTATCCTCTACCTTGGCCAACTTTCCTCTTATTTCTAGTGGGATACCTTGTTGGATTCCTCGAGTGAGTTCTTTCTTTTCTCCTTTTATTGTTTCCGCTGAACCTTCTAATTCTAGCACCTCTGATGGGAGGAGCATCCAATACAATCTAATAAATTGAGAGGTGTTAGATGAGGACACCTGTGTTAAGGGTTTATCTGTAATTTCTCGTGGTTGCTCTTCTTTGAGGAGTCATGGGATAAAATCACACTTCTCACATGCACAAGAGTGTGCATTGTTGGATGTGGCATCGAGAAAACAGTCTTCTCTCAATTGGGCACTTGGAGCAGTGAAAGGCCTCGATGGGGTTATCACATGAAGATTATGTCCTTTAATTGTCGTGGGTCGGAGAGCCCCTCCAAAAAATCGTCTCTTCGGTGTTTGATTGAGTTCAATCGCCCTAATGTGGTTCTTCTTCAAGAAACTTTGGGCTTGAATGAAAATGTGTCTTGTATTTTAGAAACTCTGCTTCCAGGTTGGCAATTTGTTGCGGTGGATGTGCATGGTCATTCTGGTGGTTTATCCTCAGGGTGGAATTTGAAGAGTTGTCGATGTGATGGTATGTGGATTTTTTCCTCTGGTATTGGTCTGGATATTTTTGATGTACACCTTGGGAAGGTGTTGACTATTCTGAACATTTATGGACCATATGTGAATTGGGTGCCTTTTTGGAATTTTCTTTTAAACAAGGATTTTGTCACTAATTGGGAGGTGATTTTTGGAGGTGACTTTAACCTCTCCTTGGGATGTGCTGAGGTTTGGGGACCTAAGGCGGTTCCAGATACTCTGGCATCTTTTTTTAATAACGCCTTTGCGTATCATGATCTACTGGATATTGGTCCTATAAATATTTCTCCAACTTGGTGGAATAAGAGGACTGGTGAGAATAGGGTCGCCAAGAGATTGGATAGATTCTTAGTTGCATATTGTTTAGTTTTGGAGTGTGATTTGGTTCGACATTGGGTGGCATGTGGGGGGAGTCTGATCATTGTCCTATTTTCTTTGAGATTCAGGGACAGAGTAAGAAACATCCTTGTTCTTTCAAATTTAATCTTTAGTGGTTAAAAGAACCTTCTTTTTGTAAATTGGTACAAGATTTGTGGATCCCTATTCCTAATGGGACTGAGGATTTTGTAGGGGTCCTCTTTATGGATAATCTTAATAGAGTAAAACAAGCTACTATTACTTGGGCCCATGCAAAACGCTTGGGGGATGAACAAGATATTCGTCATTGTGAACTTTTCTGTATCAGATTCTCAATAGGCCTGGGTTGGGATTCCTTAATCAAGATACAAAAGATGAAGTCATTTCTTGTGAAGATGGACGCCAGAAGATTTTGGGGCAAAAAGAAGCTTCCTAGCATTTAAAAGGTTGGGCTCTTTTTTTAACCTCTCGGGATGAAAATACAAAATTCTTTCTAGATTTTGATAAGGGAAGGAAATTATCCAATACTATTTGGGAACTCAATGATGATCGGGGTGATCCGGTTTCTTCTTTTGATGGTTTGGATGGTTTGGTTGGTTTGGGAGTTCGGCACTTTGGAGACTTATTCACAGCTCCGGCTGGTCTGTCTCTTGCAGAAATTGTTCAAGTTGCTCATTTTTTTCCTAGGTTTGTGGATGATGTTGATAATAGGAGGCTCATGGAGGCAGTTACTAATAATGAGTTACTTAAGGTTCTCCACTCCTTCCAAAAGGATAAAATCCTAGGACAGGATGGGTGACCTGTTGAGTTCTATATTGGGTTCTTTGATCTTGTGGGGGGTGATTTGTTGAAGGTTGTTGAAGATTCCAGGCTGGCTGGTCATGTACATGGGCCTATAAATACAAATTTTATTGCTCTCATTCCTAAAAAGGATCAGCCTGAAAATTTTGATGATTTTTGTCCTATATCTCTTTGCAACTATCTTTACAAAATCATTGCTAAGGTTATATCTAGGAGATTCAAAGTTATTCTTTCTCGTTTTATATCCAGTGAACAGTTTGGATTTCTTGAAGGTAGACAGATACATGAGGTTATTGGTGTGTCTTGGGAAGGATTACATTATTTAAAGACTCGCAGGTTGAAAGGGGCGGTTGTAAAGATTGATATTTCTAAGGCTTTTGATCAGGTAAGCTGGATTTATATTTGGATGTTACTTACACATATGGGTTTCTGTTATGCTTTTATAAAATGGAGTATGGCCTGCCTTACTACGGTAAGCTTTGTTGTACTTAAAAATGGTTCTGCTAGTCCTTTTTTCACTATTGGATGTTGTTTGCAGCAAGGATGTCCACTCTCTCCTTTACTCTTCCTCCTTGTGGCTGAAGGGTTGATTCATTTCATTTTGGTTTCCAAAGCTGTTGGATCCTTCAAAGGCATTCATATTTCTGAGGTATTGTTTATTACACATTTACTCTTTGTTGATTATATCCTCATTTTTTGTGATGTTACTCGCTGGGATATTATTAAACTCAAAGAAGTTCTACTGCTACTAAAAGTAGCTACTAGTATGTTAGTCAAGGATGATAAGTCTACCATTTCTTACTCAAATTTGGATGACAAGGAGATTAGATGGAATTCTTCTTTATTTCCTTTTAAGTTGTTATGGCTTGAGGATGGACTCAAATATTTGGGCTATTTTTTTAAACCAAATGCCTATTGTATTGTTGATTGGATGTGGCTATTGGAAAATTTTGAAAATGGATTTTTGGGCTGGAGTTATTGTTGGCTTTCTAGAGCTGGCAGATTGGTTTTGATTAAATCTGTTTTGGAATCCATTCTGGTTTTTTGGATGTCCCTTTCTTGGATACCTAAAGATATTTTGGAGAGGATTCACAAAGCTTGTTTCGCTTATCTATGGAGGGGAAGTGCAGATCATCAGGTTATGGCTTGGGTTCGATGGGAGCGTTTATCCATCCCAAAAGAACTTGGGGGTTGGGGCTTAAAAAACATCTTCCTTTTTGCAAAATATTTGGTTGCTAAAGTTTCTTAGAGACTTATTCATTCTGAAAGTATTTGGACTCGAGTGGTACATCAAAAGTACATTGCTCCCCATACTATTTTGGATTGGATTCGATTGGATGATAAATCACAGGGTGGTTGCACTATTATTTGGAAGGCAGTGATACATTCTTTTGGATTGATTGGTTCTAGATTGGTTTGGAGGGTTGGAAATGGTAGACTAGTTCAAGTTGGATTGGACTCTTGGGTGCGTTATGGTGGAGCTCACTTATTATCTATGGATTTAAGACTGATCCTGGTTGGCTGGGGTATTTTTTTCCTTTCTAATATGGTTGATCTTGGGACATCGTCGATGTGGCATCAAGGATGGTTTTCTGGACAAATATTGGGTCTGTCTGTTGATCATATTGTGGAATGGTCTGATTACTTAGCAACGCTGAGAAACTCACATATTAGACTATCGGTCTGGGAGGATTTGTTGGTTTGGGTTCATCACTCTTCTGGGGAATATACGCCAAAGCATGGTTATATACATTTAAATTTGGAGGTTCAGAATCAGCCTCTTATTGGTGGTGGAAGAAACTTTGGAAATTAAAGTGTCCAGCAAAAGCAAAACTTCTTTTCTAGACTATTTTGGAAAACAAAGCTCCTACTTGGGATGTTCTTCAGTGTAGATGCTTTCAGGGCCCGGGAAGATGCGCCCTTTTCTACAACTCTATTGAAACTCTTAATCATATCTTTTTGCACTGCTTCTACACTCAACAGATTTGGCAGGAGGTTGGATTAGCTCTAAATTCTCCCTTTTTTTGGCATGGCCCAAATTTTGTGGAGGCCTTACATTTATGGTTTACGGAGCGTGGTTTCATGTTATTCAGAGCACTTCCTTGCATTATTTCTTGGGGTGTTTGGTTGGATAGAAACAAATATATTTTTCAAGATCGTCAAATGCCTTTGGAGTTGTTTGTTGCCAATATTTTGGTTCTTTTTAAACATTCTCCTCAGGTAACCAAGATTACTACTGTTAGGGTTGTTTGGGTGGAGGAGATTGACCCACTTAGGGCTTGGGGTTTTTTTGATGTCTCATCTCAAGATCAACAACTTACTTGTGGGGGTGGGGATTGTCTTTTTCTTTCTCCCACTCATTCCTTTCATCTATCGGCTGGCCTTGGGAGGGGTTCCAACAATTTTGCAGAATTGATGGCTCTAAAACTTCTACTCCTATTTGTTGTGGAAAAGGATTTCCATTCTTTACAAGTTTTTGGAGATTCTATGATTGTTATTGATTGGGATAGAGGATTTACTAGATGTCATGTGTTACAACTCCTTCTTATTCTTGAGGAAGTGACTCTTTTGCATCAGATATTTGACAGTATATCTTTTACCCATGTTTACAGGGAACGGAATGGAGTGGCTGACAGGCTTTCCAAATAAGCCTCACAGCTATCGTTTGGTTTCTGGCAGATATTAGAATATGCTCCGGCTGGCATATACAGATATTATCCTCGTTCGTTCAATGAGGAATAGACACAGTTTGTTTGAACAAGGTTGAAAAGGAAACTATCTGTGTATATCTTACTTAGATATATGACTTCTGTGATCCATTTTGGTAAAAGTTTATTGTTGATATGATTAGATACTATAATGGTTGTACAAAAACTGTAATTTTTTTTGTGATATTGTAGAAACATATTATTGTTTTTTTTTGGACAATGTATGGGGTACTTAACTGCCTTTTATACATATGTGAATGTAATTTTGTTCATAGCTGAAATACAATTACAAATTTTCCCGATGAAAAAAAAACATCCACCTCAAAGGGAAAAACCAACCCTAGAACATTGAAAATAGTTGAACCTACCGAAAATCCCATAGCTTCCCTAATTCAAAAGTTTGAGAAGTTTAATGCATTGT
Organism: Pseudotsuga menziesii; assembly: GCA_001517045.1. Classification (NCBI taxonomy): domain Eukaryota; kingdom Viridiplantae; phylum Streptophyta; class Pinopsida; order Pinales; family Pinaceae; genus Pseudotsuga; species Pseudotsuga menziesii. The sequence continues at coordinate 216,864 of LPNX010274829.1, forward strand.
TGATTCGATTAAAAAACAAACTACCCTTTTGAATAAAATAACAAGTTTAGAGAAGGATAGGGAAAACAAAGAAGCTTTACTCCCAGGTCCCAATTGAATACTTATCAACCTAGAGGAAATCAAGGATGGAACAAAAATGTGACTCCTTTAGAATTAAAAAAATCCCTAATCATCTTTCCCTTTCCAATATCATTAATCAAGAATAAGCCCCCTGGTGCTTACCTTGTAATGAACCTCATCATGAATGGGAGTGTCCTCAAAATCAAGAGTTTGGAAACAATTAAGACCCTAATGGCCCTAAAAGTTTAATCTTCATTGAGGACCTTGATCACTTATACAACATTCAACAAAAGACCTATGCAATTACTAGTGAACAAATCAAACAAAGAAGTGTTTATGAAATTAGGTTGGCTAGTATAAACATGTTTGACTCTATGGATAAAGAAGATAAAAATAATATTAGGAAAGAAAAGTATATGCAATACATTAGAACCAACAAATCCCTAGAGATTTCACAACCTAATGCTCGCAAGCCACAAAGAAAACCATGGAATAGATGCCTCTTCCTTTAAATAATACCCAAATGAGTTCATTGTCATCAAACAAGAATGAAACAAATGAGGGCGTGAGATTAAATATTAGTATTCTCAATGTTTTGGTAAAGTAATGGCCCAATTCCCCTTTCATAGGGCCATATTGCAATGTACATGGTATGGATTCAAGAGAAATAAAGGTGTGTGGTATTATCAAGGATATAAAAGTTATTTTAGATGCATAAATTAACATCTCTGTATGTATCGAGATGGTGAGTCATATATGTGTTGGATTGTTGGGGAATGTTACTATCTAGAAAATGGGCTACAAGATTGGGGGTAGTATACAAATGGACTTATATTATGCATCCATCCCCTCTTGTGAGGGTACCTTTTTCACACTTCATAGATAGCCAACAATGAGGTATCAAATTGAAGACCCTAATGATCCCATGAATGAACTTATATGTGTAGATGAGGAATTTCGTAACATGTGTTTTTGCAAAATCGCTAGCACGGGTAGAAAAGGTAGTCGAAGATAATGGATCTAAGGGAATATGGTCTAGGCATTTTGATGGTGCCCGATCTAGAATACAAGTCAAGGACATAATTTTTTTTAAACTTCCCCTAAAGGAACTATTAAGGCCTTTTCATATAGGCTTGCATTTTATTTCATGAATAATATTGTTGAATATGAGGCATTAATTATATAATTATAATCGACTCAGTATATGAGAATAAATTGTTTAAATGTGATTGGTGATTATTCTCATTATGTCACAAGTTAAAAGTTCATATGTTATTAGTAATGAAACGTTAAAGAAATATAGAAATGCAAGCTAGGATACCATGGAACTATTTGATCCTCACACTCGAAGCAATTCTAATCAAATAAATAATGTGGTCAATGCACTAGCAGTATAAACTAGTATTGTACAACCTTGTAAGGAGTTAGTTTATAGAGTGTAAAATGGAGGTCATTTTTAGGCCAACTATCCCAAACAATTTTGAACATAGGCAGACATTTCATGATGATTCCTAAGTTGTTCGATTTCTAAACAACTTGCAAGAGTTATCAAAAATCCAAGTGAATTGACAAGATGAAATTGAGAGTGGGAATGCAAAGGTAGAAGACTTGCCAAATAATAGGGTCCCTTAAGGGGTGGTTCCCTTGGAAATAATGGTTAATAGGAATAACATGTATAAGGGAAAACAAGAAATTCATCAGTCTAAGTAACCATTTGAAATTAATATTGGGTCAACTACAAGTCTTAGGATGATCAAAATAGGAAAGAATACTTCTTTAGAAGAAAGAAGGTACACAATAAAACTGATCTAAGAGTACAAGGATGTCTTTGACTGGTCATGTGATAATTTGAAGTCTTATAAGGGACACTTGATTCAACACACTATTCCATTAAGTGAGGGGGAAACATTTTACTAAAAATAAATTAAACATTAATAATAATAAAAATTGGCCCCATTGATTCAGAAAGAACTGCGAAAACAATTGAATGCAAAAATCATATCCCCCACTAGACATTCATTTTTGGTGGAAAATTTGGTTGTAGTTCAAAAGAATAAAGGTGGGATACATGTAATACATCCATTTTGTCCCTTATAATGTATTGGCCTGATATGTAAATATTGTGTATATGTGGTGTATAAATTCCTAGCGTGGAGCTCAAGGAAAAGGCCCCAGTAGTGAATGTCTAGAATTATAAATGCAAGTAAATTATGCTTGATGGACCGTAACATACCTTCCTAGGTCAGTTCTGAGCGAAGGGGAACCTGAGGGCTGTGTAGTAGAGAAGGGACCTTACTCAGGCTGAGAGTGGAGGTGATGGGGGTGCTCAGAATGTCTAAAGCCTAATTGATATGCATGTAGCTCCGTGCTTGATCTCATTGTCTTAGCAAACTCCTTCTCATCCTCCCTACTAGATTGATATACCCAGTTGTGTGTTGGCTTGTCCCAAGTGATTGTTCCTATGGTTGTGAGTGAACCTGAGTAGTTCCTCCTTATTGGATACATAACCCCAGCTCGGGGGTGGTCTCTGAGTGCTTAAAGAATATAGGCTAAGAAGAGACCTACGATTAGGTCGAACAATGCAACCATATATCCAGTTGCTTGGACAAGTTACTTTAATCAAGATAAGTTCTTACTATTGTATCTAAGTTATGACTAATTTATGTGTTATGAATGTTTATTTATTCATATCAATTTGAATGAAAGGGCCAGCTTGAATTATTCAGTTAGATGCTTTTGAATGGCATGGAAAGGAATTTATTTATGTGCATTGATCTGTTGTTATGCCTATGATGAACATGATGTGTGTGCATTATTAGAGTTAATTTCGTTGTTTATGTTGATTATGCTTTGCACACACATTTAGATGTGAATGGCTTTAATAATTTGGCCATGGGGGCGAGATTTAGCACCCCCTGTATCGTTCATGTTTCCTCTATTGGTCGGATGGCGAGAGAAATGTGACAAACTGGCATGAAAGATAAAGGTTGTAGCATTGGGGTTGGTTAGGCCGAAACCTACACCCACATCCAAAAAATACAAAAATGCATAGGCTATGTTTATAGATCTTTGGTAAGTTATCGCTTACGGGATTTCCAAAAATAAAAATCTCCAGATGTTGTAGAGGATTACAGTGTTGCATAGAGTTCGTTGAGAGCTTTCCAATGATACCATTTTGCCAAAACAAACTTCAAACATGAAAGATATCAACATGAGAATCTTGTCGACTTTTGACTCCCAACATCAAAATTGGAAGGTTGGAAGGTTTGTGTTATCACTGTTTGGATAGTTCCGAGATGTCGACGTTGAAGTGCCAACATTGGGGTGTCGATGCTGGAATTCAGGTTTGGGACCGCATAAGTAGCGTAGTGGTGAAGTCCCGACTTCTGAATCCCAACATACGAAAGGTGGTAGTTGGAGTCAGGAGGTCGGGGTGATATTATTTGGAAGTTTTTCTGCAGTGCCGACTTTCAACTCCTGGCGTACGGAAGGAAGTAGTCATTATCGAGTATTCAGGGTACTTTTATTTATAAGTTGTTCTGTAGTTCCAACTTTCGAATCCTGACTTACGGAAAATATTAGCCAGAGTCAAGAGGTCGGGAAGGCCTTGTGGAGGAGTTTTTCCACTTTTTATTTCTGACTCTTGACGTACAGAAGATAATAGTCGGATTCAGGAAGTTAGAGATGGATCGTTATTTATCAATTATGCATTTTGATTTCCTATTTCCTATTTTTTATCAGAAAAGTCGAAAGGGTTTTGGAAAATTCAGGATCGACATGTCGGATGAGACTTGAATCATTTATACGTCATTGGATAATGTCATAGAAGAATCAGTGAGGAGACTGAGCTCATCATGCTCTGATTTGACCAAAATTTTGAATTAGTCACTTTCAAATATCGGTGTCTCGAGGCCCAATGGAAGCTCGGTTTGGGATGAAATTTTTATGGAATTGCCATGGACCAGGAACACATCTATTGTTGGAAGCTTGGAATCAAATTCCAAATGATGTGAAGTGGGTGTGAAAGAAGGCCAAAGAACACTATTCCAGAGCACTTTTTAGAGATTTTGAAAATATTGAAGGAGGTAAAAGTGACCCTAGCTATCTAAACCAAGAATTTTTTTGAACTCGACATATTACCTACTCATCAAAACATATATTTTTCGCTAGACAAAGTTTTCCCAAAAATGCTTGATTTTGGAGATAGCTAATTTTGGGTGAAAGTTTGAAATTTGGGAAAGAGTACAAAAGTCAAAAGTAGTCAAACCCATAATTTTATAGTGGGTGACTAGAAGATCAGATCATAGATATGAAAGATTCTTATTGATTCTTGTTATATGGACTAACTTCTCCCAATAGAAATTTTTATTGTTTCTCCCTAAGTTTGCTTCTACAAGCAGTCGAAGTTGGCCTCTAAGGCTAATTGCAACTATGGAAAAAAGTGCATAATTGGGCAAAATTGACATTTTGAAGTAATGTAAATTCCATATCCAAGGTCAAAATGGAGTAGGAGGGTAGGAGTTGTAAATATTATACATAGGGGAACAATGGTGCACAATTAAAATCTGAATGAGTAATTTTGATGTCCAATGGATTAGGATAGAAAAGTGCATGTGACCTTGTTTTGACAAAAAATTCTCAACAATGGTAGTTTCCAGAGTATATGATAATTTTGTTGGAAGCGCCATGGGAGATATTTATTATTAAATATGTATATTTTCTTTCATGAGAGAATGTTCAGCGAGATATGGTATGTATCAGCAAGTAAAGGAAATGTAACTTGTAAATGTGATGGGTGAATCATCCTTGTGGACATAGTGTGGTGTGAGTTGTGGTAGCTGTGACAAAGGAAAGCTACATAAGGTTGATAAGTGGTTGTCACATAAATTGGAGAATGATATCCATAAGGAAACGTTGAAAAAGAATAGAGGCCACATGAATTAGAACAACTATGATATATGGAAGAGGAGATTCCATGCTCTAATGAGTAATTAGAAAGGGAGAATTTTGTAACTCTTCTTTTGTTGATAAGTTTTTATCTCCCGAGTTATATAGGTAAAATTTAAGACATATTGAGAGATAATGTATAATTCATGTGAACATGCATGTTGTTGGAGTATCGGTACAACCTCCACATGGTATAACTGCCACACCTCTGGGAATATAAAACAAGTGGACTAACTGCCACTCCTGGTGATAGGGCCTTGTGCTAGGTTTCAAATGTTCATCAAAATCTGCAGGTTTTGGTGTAACGAAAAACCTTACATGGTATTAGAGCATAGGTCTCAGGTTCAATTCCCCTGAGCTCCGGAGGCGGGGTGTTGGAGTATCGGTACAACCTCCACATGGTATAACCATCGCACCTTTGGGAATATAAAACAAGTGGACTAACCGCCACTCCTGGTGATAGGGCCTTGTGTTGGGTTCCAAATGTTCATCAACATCTGAAGGTTTTGGTGTAACGGAAAACCTTACACATGTGATTCCATATGATATTGCGTATTGTTAAAATTAGTATGACTTCTCATATGCAATGGGCTACTAATGATAACTATCATGGTTGATGATATTTGTTGTTGTTGGTAATGGTTGTAGGACTGAAGACAATAGAAACATGGTCAAAGATGTTGATGATGTGATTTCATGTGACCAACATCCTTGTGAGGATATGATGGAACAACAAATACATGATCAAGAGTTTGGTGGAAGGACTATTTAATCCTTGGTAAAAGGTCATCCTAGTAGGTAACATCAAAAGTGTTGATGACAGCCATACAGGTAATGGTTCTTTGTGTTAATTAAGCAAGCATTGTAGGGGATTGGATGATGATTCCTTCAGACATAATTTTAAACATCATGGCTTGGTATGTATGTGATTTGGATGCATTATTTTGCATGTTATGTCACTAAGGTGTGGTAAGTTATGAGGTAGTAAAGGAGAGGAGACGTATGCCCCTCACCATGTAAGGTTAAACGCATTCATAAGAATGAATATCCTGCATGAGTGTGTGTTGGTTATGAATTTAATAACCAAATCATGTGAGAACTAATGGTCATGTTGTGGTAATGCATACATGTGTGTGTGTGTGTGTGTGTGTGTGTTAAGATGCATTGTGAGAATGCATGATTGTGAAAAATAAATTCATTGAAACCCGTTAACAACCAAGATAGGGAGGATTGTTAATAAATCCTAGGAAAAGATTCATAAGTTTCTATTGAAGCAGTGAAAGGAGTGTGATTATGCAACCTTGATTATTAAATATTTAGTTGATTGCATATATATTGTGACTGTTGCAATCATGCAACAAGGAAATGATGTGCATGGTTACTTACAACTTACTGGTTGATTAAAAATAAGATTAAAGGTAGTGTTGGATGGATATGGAAACGTGTGTAATCCTTTGATGAGGGATGAGAAATTCCATGTGCAAGGATAATTGTTATGAATTTATGTTTGTGTAATTTGGTTCATGTAGGGAACATAATTAAAATTCATATTTTAATATTTTATTGATAATTGCTTGGATGATATGAATCTGGCAGAGAGGATGTGTGGCAGGTGAACACCCGAAGAAATAATGGCTGGTGCAAGCCGTGAAAGGAAATGCATTTCCAATTGCTAGAGCCAAGAAATATGAGCAAGAAGCTTATGGTTGTGTAAAATTCAGTTTTGTAGAAGATAAAGTTATAAATTTTGATTTGAATTAAATTACTAAATATGATTGATTGTTTCACAATTTGTGAAATGTATCAAGGGGACGCATTGAAGGAAGTTGTGTGCTATGACCTATAGAAGACCAAACTCCATGGGAAGAATCCCATGCTTTGAAAATGGGTTTCAAGTGAAACACCATTATAAATTCTGATAATGTCTCATGTGAATTGTGTGTTGGTAAATAATGCAGGTGAGATGAAAAAATTATGCCAATGGGGCATGTGTTGACCGCTAAACTTGGAATTGCATAAGGAATTGGGGTAACAAACCTAAGGGACTGTTAATTGTAGAAATTTATAGGAAGAACATGTTTTTCTTTTAAGATTGCTTGAATTGTAAATACATCCTACATGGAACTCATCAGAAAGGAGTGCATGCCTTTATAATGATGTGCTTTGTTATGGTTGTCGGTGTTGACTACACCCTAAGGGGATGGACCCATTCCTGGGGTTTCAGTATCGGAGAGTAAATTTATGCTTATAGTTCTATATTAGTGGATTTTGATGAATATATGGCACTAATGAGCTTGGCTACCCATCTTGTGTTTGTCAGGTATCAAACCTACAAGTTGGTGTTGAATATTGAAGAAGCGAAGTGAAAAAAGGGGTACCATCCTTATGTGTGTGAGTGGTTGTCTTATAGCCTAATAAATCCAGTCAATATGTTGGTTGGGAATTGTTTATTTGGAATGTGGTGATATTTGGAAAGGCATAAAATCTCTATTGGCTTAGCAGTGAGGACCTCCTGCACCTTCCCAGGACAACGTTGAGGGACTGTCCAGTAGAGAAGGATACCTTACTCGAGTTGTGAGTGTAGGTGAGTTGGGTGTTGATACTAATTGGAACCCATTGAGATGCCTATAGATCCATAGTAGAGCTCCTTGATTTGTAAATGTTTATAGCGCGGTTTCCTTCCATTATCTTGTTATCCCAGAAGGAAGTGTTGGCTTGGAAATGGAGAGGGTAAACCAAGTATTGGCCTGGTTTAGAACCATAAATGCTTGGTAAATCCAATTGGTGCACTGGTTGGGCATTGAATGTTGTGGCACAGCCTGCATGCTGGCTAAACATTCATTATTATATCAATAGGTGATCCAAGGCTGGTAAAGTGAAACAGGATGCATATGGAACACTGTGAAGATACTCATACAGATAAGTATTTTGTTATCATGTACTTTCTATTGTATTTGGTGTATGAATTAATGTGTATATGTTAATCCTAAAGAGGATAAGTTTTATGATATTCAAGTTGATACATAATTGTTCCTTGATGAAACCTAGGTAACCTGGAAGCAAGAACCTTGAAGGCATCTTAAGGATGCATTTAGACATGTGACTGTCCTAGAAAGCTTGGCATGGGAATCCATAGAGAATGGTGTTAGTGGACTTGTGTTGGTCCTAGCAGTTAAGGTTATTTAGGCTTTCCATGGGGAGTAACCTGGTTGCATAGACTTGGATATACCTTAGACATTAAATGTCATTACCAAAATGAGGAATGTGAAGGTGAAGCATTGACAATTGAAGTGAAAGAGGCCAAGGAGCATGGGACCACAATGGTGGAGTTCTAGATTGGAACAATATTAAGAGGGAGAAAAATATTAACTCTCTTATTTACCTTTTGTTAGATGCATTTTAGAGAGAGAAAATTATTGAATGCATGTTATAGTTGAAAGTTAATTGTGTTTATTTTTTCTTGAATAAATTGTGAATGTTGAATTAGTTAAATTCATGTGAAAGGATGAAGATGAAGGAGATTCATATATATGTTGGTAAAGCATGAAATGTGTAGAAATCATTTTTGGATAAATCATGGACACTCCAATTCAATTGAGAAAGTGATTGGCTAATTTTAATGCTTGTGTTATGCTTGGCCTAAGAATATTCGTAGTGATGAATTTCATAGGTGAGCATTAAACCAATTGGTTGAAGTTGTTACAAGGAAAGTGTTGTTGGAAAGAAAAGTGTGGGAAGTTGTGCACATTGAACATGGCAACAGACCAAAATCTATTGGATTTGGCTGAAAAATTGCTTCAAACAATTGCTAAGACCCAAGAAAATGTTGGGGAGATGCTTAAGCTACAGAAACAACAAAATGAGATGAACCACAAGGTTTTTTAGGACTCTGCTTGTCTGCAAAATGGTGTAAAAGGTATCATGGGAGATATCAGCATTGGAAAGGACAATGGTTCAATGAAGAGGCATTCATCTTATCAGTCCATCAAGAAACACCCAAGACTAGAAGACTCAAGGGAAAGTCACCAAGAAAATCGAAGGAAACCACTAAAATGTTGGAAATGTGGGGGAATTCATCTCCTTCATACCTCTACAACAAGGAGAAGCTAAGGAGAAGGTAGCCAAAAATATTCTAGACTTGTGGATCAACTGGAAAGAAAAGAAAAGGAAGGAATTGCTGCAACAAATAGTCCTCATGTGGAGTTGGAAGCTCAAAGCCAGTTGGAGTAGCATGTAGAGGCCAAGGGATTTGATCCTGGGAACCCAAGTTAAATGATGCAATGCAGGAAAGGAACTGCCCCAATTTTGTGAATTTTGGACATGTATAAATAATGTGTAAGTATTCCTAAGTATTGAAACATTGAGGATGATGTTATTTTAAGGGGGAGGGCTACCGCCATTTTGACCCTTAGAATGTATTGTCCGAATATGTAAATATTGTGTATATGTAGTGTATAAATTCCTAGAGTTGAGCTCAAGGAAAAGTCCTCAGTAGTGACTGCCTAGAATTATAAAGGAAAGTAAATTATGTTTGGTGCACCATGTGCTAGTAAAGCATGGAAGATGTAAAAGCATGTAAATATTCACAATATTAATAAAAATGTCCAAGGGGATGGCTATGGTGGCAACGCGAATGATGAGCGGGAGATGTGTATACACTAGGGATAGGTGAGGGGGTTGTGGGATTGAACCTCTTGCTACCAAGTGTCAACTTGAGCCCCACCTTGAATCTCCTTTATGTCATTTATTCCTATTGTAAGGAAGTAGCTGAGAAAATCAACCCACGAATCAATGAGGGATGGGAAAACCCATAAATTCATATGACAGGTTATGTGCTCATTTTACTTAACTCATAATTCATATTCCCAATGGGAATTTGTCCTCTATATTCCCCATTCCATTTTTTAACAACCAAAGTGCAATTTTGAACTTGTTATGCATTCTCAGCTGTGTAAAAACAAGAAATCACAACTTCGAAAGAAGCCATTATTTTAAGTGCCAAAATTGCCCATAAATTTGTGTGGGTAGTGAAATTTGGTGAGAAATCCATAGACATAACCCCCGGGGTGAAATTAAGAGATACAAAAGCCCTGAAATTTGTGGAAAGACGTAGTTTTGAAAGTCTAGAAGTTGAAATCCGTGATTGAGAGTTCCGTGGTCAAAAATTGGGAAAAAATCAAGAGTGGATTGAACTATGAGAGATATCAAAGGTCATGTTTGCATGGTAGAGCCAGAAAAGGCACAAATCTATGTTGGGTCAATAGTTGGGACTAGTCATACCTTCCCAAGTCATGTATGAGGGAAGGATCAACAAAGGGACTGTGTAGCAAAGAAGGGGACCTTACTCAGGCTGAGAGTGGAGGTGATGGGGGTGCTCACACTGTCTAAATTCAAATTGAGATGCATGTAGCTATGTGGTTGAGCTCATTGGCTTAGAAAAATCCTTCCCATCCTCCCTACTTTCTTGATATACCCAATTATGTGTTGGCTTGGCATGAGTGTGTGTGCCACTGGTTGGGAGTGAGCCTGAGTAGTTCCTCCTTAGTGGATACATAGCCCCAAATTTGGGGTGGTCTCTGAGTGCTGAAATAATATAGGTTGGGAAGATACCTCCAGTTAGGTGGAACATTGCAACCACATAGTTAGTTGCTTGGACAACTTTAATTAAGATAAGTGCTTATTGTTGTCTCTGATTATGCCTAATTTATGTGTTATGAATGTTTATTTATTAATGTCAATTGAATGAAAGGGATATCTTGAATTATTCAGTTACATGCTTGTGAATGGCATGGAAAGGAATGTATTTATGTGCATTGCTCTATTGTTATTCCTGTAATGAACGTGTTGCTAATTGCATGTTGTGTGTGCATTAGTAGAGATAATTTCATTGTGCATGTTGATTATGTTTTGTGCACACATTAAGATGTGAATGGATTTAATAATTTGGCCATGGGGACGAGATTTAGCACCCCTTTTATTGTTCATGTTTCCTCTATTGGTCGAACGAAGGGAGGGGACGTGACAATACACTTGCATGTTATATTTAGGAATCTGAATCAATTCTCTCTTAAGCCTAACAATCACCCTTTTCCAAACATGGAAAACTCATTGCAAAGAGTTAAAAGGGCATGAATGCATTCTATGTTTAATGGTTTTATGGGTTAAAACCAAGTGTTTGTAAAAAAGGAAGACCAACATAAGACTACATTTACCACCCCATGGGGGACCATTGAGTACTTACAAAATTCCCTTTGGTATTTTCAATTTCAAATCCACTTTTCAAAGGCCTATGGATAAATCTTTATGGGATTTAATTGGAAAAATAATTGAAATTTACCAAGTTGACCTAACTATGTTTTTAAAGGAAATGAATTCTAATGTCCATCATTTAATAAAGTTTTTTGAAATGTGTAGAAAATAAGGAATCTCATTAAAACCAAAGGTTCAATATTTGGTGTAGGATAAGGAAAATTGTTGGGTACACCATAGCCAAGCCTTCATGCTCAGTAGTGGTATAGTTCTTCTAAGTTGTGGATAACTTTATGTTGGCAAGGAAACAGGGTGATCAGTGTCTCCTTCCCCTAGCTAGGATAGTACTGCACCCAACACTGTCGATTATGCATCCACATGCACATCCAATCTAGAAAATTTGAAATTGGTGTAGTAACCAATATCTTCTTCAGGATGTCCAGTGCCTATTGGCACTCTTACATCCATATATATTTGATTTTTTTTCCTCAATAGCTCATTTATGAGCAATATAATACTGGCATAAATCCTGATGAATTTCCTATAGTACTCAGTGTGTCCCAACATCATGTGCAATTGTTTGGTTGATGTTGGGGTCGCCAAATTCACAATGACCGCAATCTTTGTCAGATCAACCAGTAGACCTTCCTTGCACACAACATGTCCCAAGAGGATTCCAAATGAGTTGCAAAAAATATAATTCTTTAGGTTTAGAGAAATTTTCATTTTCCTACAATGATCTAACATTATTCTTAGTACCTGCAAATGATATTCCAATAGACTAAACATTGTCCAGTCCTCCATATATACCTTCAAGAACTTATGCATGAACTCCTTAAACGCAACCACCTCTATCCTGGAAAATATTGTTGGCACATTCTTCAACCCAAAGGGCATTACATTGTAGGAAAGGACCTTCACTCCATCGCAAAAGTGGTCTTTTTGTGATCCTTCTCTACTATACATACCTGATGGTATTCGTAGAATCCATTTGTGAAATAATAGGCTTCCATTCCTCCTGCATTGTTTAGCACCTCATCAATGAATGGTGTAGGGAAAAGATCATGGATACATGTTGCATTCAAGTTCCGTAGAACCACATATATCCAAATGATCTCTTATATTATTGTCCTAGACCACCATCAGGTCGATCCATTCTACTTATTCAACTAAAAAATTAATCCTTGCATCCAACATGCGCTCTAGTTCCATCTTGTGCACCTTCACCTTATAGTGGGGGTTCAATATATAGGATCTTTTATTCACTATATTTACCTCCTCCTTCGGTTGAATATTCATCTCTCTGAGATATCATGCAATCCTTTTCATCTCCAAAAATTTGCACAGAAATAGATCTTCTTACTCCTTCAAGAATTCACCTATCTGGGTGATTATCTCCTAATCCCAATAGTCACCTATGATGGCCATCCTCAGTTCCTCCTAAGTGCCAATGTTGTATTTCTTTGTATTGAGGGGATCTCTAAACATTGGGCAGTATTGGTGGATGGATCATCTTTCATTGTGCATTCTCTTGTAGTCTCCCTGATTTGCAAGTTGTGTGGATCCTCTGCTTCATCTATCTCCTTACTTTAAACTTTATAGAAATATATTAGTTTGTTCATCCATGCCATGTCCTTTTGGTAAGTGAAAACTATCTTCTACATCACATCATATTGTGGTATTTCTCCAAAGATGAAATGCTTCATTCGATGGAGAACTTTGGCTAGGTTAGGATTAGTAGTACTAAACCAAAATGTGGCAATAAATTCGGTAGGCACCTTATCCCATGTCTTAGTATTCCTTCTTCATTCCTACTAAACATACCAGGTACATGATATGACTTCCAATGTATGGTAGAATCAATGCACCCATTGACTACACGGTACACTCTTCATTTCCCATCAATGCTGATATAACTGAATTTGTTATCTAGGATCCTCAATTCCCTTGAATATGTTGAGAAGATACAAGTCTATAGTAGATTGGAACCTTAGCTTGATACATGTCTCAACTAATTCCTATTTTTTCAACTCCTTTCTTTGCATCCTCCACTAACGCATAGGTTTCCCTCTGGTTATGGCATCCATGTCTTTTACTTGCTTTCCCTTTGGGAATCAGTCTTGAATTTGTTTGAGGAAAGTATCCACTTTATCAATCCAATCGAACACTAGTGGATAGTGCATCTTTGACCCAATCTAACACACATAATTTGTAAGTCATGCACATCTCCTTATAGACACCTCATAGACTGGTTCTTCCAATGATCCAGTGCATCCTATGAATTTGTGTCAAAAGAACACACACTGCACCAACTAAGATCTTCATCAATAGTGGGGTTCACATAGTATTCCTTCCTTGTATTCACATTATCTATATTCTCAATTTCATAATAGCATTGTTATCAAATTCCTATTTAATCCCCAACATAGCTAGGTAGGGATAAGTGTCCTCTAAGATCTAAATTACAAGTTCAAACTCTGCCATGGTATTAACCTTGTCAATGTTCACCTCCACATCAATCATCCTCCCAATGGGATATAGTTTGTACTAATTGTCTATTTTCATTTGTATGGGAGACCATACTAGTTTTAGCTTCCCCATCAAATTCCAAGTTTTCTTAGGAAGAATATGTGTATCTACCCCTAGATTGAGCATTGCATCCTTCGTATCAAATCCCCCAGATCAGGGGATAGCATGAACTCCTTACCAATTCTTCCTGTATTTCCCATTCTGTGCACATTCCTTTCAAGAAGTGGTGCAAAAATGGGTTCTTTAACTTCATTTGACATTACTAACTTTTTAAGCATATTAGTCACTTTATTGACAACATCAGGATCATTCAGCATACTTAAACAACTTTTCAAAAAGGTACTTGCGAGATCTTCCTGGTGGTTCTTGTACTTCTTCCTATGTTTTTCTTCTTTGTTCTACATAGCCTCGTGTTGGGTTTCCTACCTTTGTTCTTCGCTACACATACAGGAAGTAGCTATTCCTCATTTAGCCTTCTTTTGTGGTCTTTTTCTTTACGCAATTGATCTTCTCTGCACAACCTGTCTAAGTGCAGTTCTGTTGGATTATCCAACAATATTGAGAGGAGGGTGAATCAATATTTCCTTATTTTTATTTTATTAAAACAATTAGTACAAAACACACAAAGAATCAAACAAGTTAGGACATAAAATTTTAGCGTGAAAACCTCAATGAGCAAACAAGAAACTCAAACTCATTAATAAGATGAATTCTACAAAATTGTTAATCTGTTGTTACAGAGAGCATGCATCAACACCCCATATTTTTTCCTACTACTACAGACAAGGATGCTACAACACCCTATTTTTTCTTCCGGCTACCACAGATAAGGATGTACCAACACCTTTTTCTCCAACTTCTACTAGAAGGAGGCTACAACCCCCGAAAAGCTTGTTTCCTTCCCTAGCACCACCCTGCCACCCTAATATGTTTTTATCAAAACTTCCATATCTATTAATATTCAAATATATCATAGTTAAATCTTCATGTCACTGGTCTCTACCTATTCTAGTTACTGCTGCGATCTAGACTATAGAGACGACTTTCCTAAACTCAAAATATTGCTTATAAATACCTTTAACATCATTCATTTTCTTTACAAACGCATCTCTTCATTCTGGAGTTTCACAGTTGTGCCCTTTCAATCTGGAGTTGTGCCTATTCATCAAACACATCACTTCATAAAACGTGCCTCTTCATTAAACATGTTTCCTTACTTCTCTGTTTAATTTTGTTAGTCACGACCTTCCGCAATTTCCATTTTGCAACGACCTTTCCGTATTTTTGTTTCCACAATCTATCTTTTTGCAATTAACCTTCCACAATTAACTTTATGTAAGGTTGTGTCTTCTATGCTTCTTTCCGCAACTATCTTTCTGCAGTTAGCCTTCCACAATTATCCTTTCCGTGTTTGTCTTTCTGCATTTATCCTTACACAATTACCTTCCGCAATTGTGGATTGCAGATTGCAGGTATGTGTTTCCCAAATTTCAAAAACGACTTCCGCAATTATGCGGCCGCAACGTTCTTTCTGCAGTCGGATTGCAGATTTTGGATTGCAACTTTTTTGAAATGGGATTCTGCAATATCCTATTGCAAATTTCTTTCCGCAATTCCTGTGAACCGTCGATCGCTTGTGGAATCCTCCTCATCCATTTATTAGCTATCAAACACGGAACTTCACTTGGGTGCTTCAGAATGTTATCTTCCACACACATTTACTTTGTGGATCCTTTCCTCGTCGTCGATATATATTCTCTTAGATCGTAGTCCTTTGATTTGTATGATCCAACTTTCATTTCTTTAATTCCTCCATAATTTAACAAGCTTGGATCTTCTTGTGTAGGATTCAATCCCGAAAATCGATCTCTACCTTGCCTCGTCCTCAACCATTCATCCTTGTAAGACTTAAAGCACTATTTAGTGTTTTGTATCTCCATCGATCCTTACAATGATCGATGGTCAATCAATGACCATGTACCATGGTTATTTCAGAACTCAATTAATTGATCAGAGAATCGATCAATCCTCCTCATCGATTTGTATCTAAAAATGTTCTCATGAACTTATGTGTTGACCCTTGGGTGGATTCTCACTTTCATCAAACTTGGAAGGTGAAGTATCCAGAGCATGTACAACATGTTGATTTTATCTATGCCAACTTCATCCTACATGCCATGTCATCGTGTCCTAGGTTATTCCTTTGTCATTACTGAAATTCTTTGACATCAATGACAACCATACTCAACATTCTCCCCCTTTGGCATTGATGGCAACAATTCCTCACTTTTTCAATTTTCTCCCCCTTTGACATTAATGACAAAGGCTTCCTTCTAATAACTCCCCTGCCAACATATCTTCCCCTGACATGCTTCCTTTTCTCCTTTTTATTCACTGTAAGGAGATTACTCCCAAGTTATGTCTAAGAGGCTCAAATGTTTCTTTGGGTAGTGGCTTAGTGAATATATCAACAATTTGTTCTTTAGTATTAGTATATTCCAATTTGACCACTTTTTGAGACACTTGATATCTTAGAAAGTGACATTTTATAGGTATGTGCTTTGTTTTAGAGTGCATGACATGATTTTTTGATATGTTTATGGCACTTGTATTTCCACAATTTATCACTATTGGATGCTCATATTTCACAAGTAAGTATTACAATGTTTTCTTCATCCAAATGACTTGAGTACAACATGATGCAGCAACAATATATTCAGCCTTTGTTGTAGATAGTGCTATGGAGGATTGTTTCTTGCTTAACCATGATACCAAATAGTTTCCCAAAAAGAATGTTGCTCCACTGGTACTCTTTCGGTCATCAACACTTCCTTCCCAATCTGCATCATTAAATGCTTTTAAAGTGAAGTCTTGTCATTTTGGGTACCATAAACCATAATCCATAGTGCATTTTAGATATCTAAGAATTATTTTTACTGCAGCTACATGTGTTTCTTGGGGAGCTGATTGAAATCTAGCAACCAATCCTACATCTTACATCACCTCTGGTCTTGTAGTTGTCACATATAGCAGGATGCCTATCGTAGATCTATACATGGTATGATCCACTTCCAAGGACTCATCATTCCTTCTTAACTTATAACCAGTAATCATAGGACTACTAACAGGCTTGGAGTATTCCTTCTTAAACTTCTTAAGCATGTCTTTGATGTACTTGGTTTGAGAAATGAAGATTCCTTTGTTTGATTGATAAACTTGTAATCCCATAAAGAATGTTAATCCACCCAACATTGACATTTCAAATTCCTTCTTCATTTCAGAAGAAAGGTTTACACTTAGTATTTGTAGATTGCTTCCAAATATGATATCATCCACATAAAAAACAACAATGATCATATTCTTATCTTGGATCTTTATGTAGAGATTACTATCAATGGATCCTATTTTATATCCTTGTTGCTTCAAGTAGTTATCTAGCCTTGAAAACCATGCTTTTGGAGCTTGCTTGATACCATAGAATTCATTTTTTAGTTTGCAAACATAGTCTCTATTTTCTGACAAGAGGAAACCTTCAGGTTGTTCAATATAGACTTCATCTTCTAGTTTGCCATTCATAAACATATACTTGACATACATTTGATATAATTTGAAGTTTTTATAACATGGAAATGCTAAAAACATTCTAATTGCTTCAAGTCTTGCTATAGGTGCAAAGGTTTCTTCAAAATCAATACCCTCCACTTGAGCATATCCTTTACACACTAACCTTGCTTTGTTTCTTATCACTTTGCCACTTTCATTTAACTTGTTTCTTAAGACCCACTTGGTTCATACAATATTCTTGTTTGTAGGTCCTGGGACTAGTTCCCAAGTTTGGTTCTTCTCAATTTGATCCAACTCTTCATTCGTGGCTTTGATCCAATCATCCTTTTTGCTGGATTTTGCAAAGTTCTTAGGTTCCACCAATGAAAGTAAGGCTTGTTCATTAAATAGTAGTTGTCTTCTTGTACTAACTCCAGCATCTTTGTCACCTATGATTTGTGTCTCAGGATGATCCTTTTGTATTCTGCTAGATGGAGATTTTGTATCAGATCTTGGAGAATCTTTGTCCTCTCTTCCTTATGAATCTTCTTTTTCTACTTGTTCTTATTCCTTTTCTTATTCATCATAAATTCCATCATTATTTTGCAAGTCTTCATCTTCATCTTGGCTTTTTATTCTTCTTGGTTTTAAGTCATCCACTCTTACATATGCACTTTCTATGATTTTCTGTAGCCTTTGATTGTAACATCTATATGTTTTCTTGGTGGATGAATATCCTAAAAATATTCCTTCATCTGTTCTAGAATCAAACTTACCAAGATCATCTTCATTTCTTGTTATGTAGCATTTGCTACCAACACTCTGAAATATTTGACCGAGGCAGGTCTTCCATACCATATTTGGTAAGGGGTTTTGTCATTGTTAATTCTGAGTTGTCCTCTGTTTAGTATATAAATAGTTGTATATATTACTTCTCTCCAATACACATCAAGAAGTTTTGATTCATTTAAAATAGTTCTAGAAGCTTCTTAGATTGTTCTGTTTTTCCTTTCCACAATGCCATTTTGTTGAGGAGTCTTTGGCGATGAAAATTGTCTTTTAATTCCATGTACTTCACAAAATTTATTGAATTCATTTGAAGTGAATTTACCTCCATTATCTGACCTTAGACATTTGATTTTCAAATTTGTTTCATTCTCAACTTTTGCTTTAAAAATTTTAAACTTCTCAAAAGCTTATGATTTTTCTTTGAGAAATGTAAACCAACTCATCCTTGTATAATCATCTATGAGAAACATGAAATGGTACTCTCCTTGCAATATTTTAGTACTTGTTGGTCCATAGAGATCAACATGAACTATTTCCAATGGATGTGAGGTGGTATGTTATTTTGCTTTGAAGCTAGCTCTAGTTTGCTTCCAATGTTGACAATGTTTACAAACTAAATTTGGAGGCTTGACAATATTTGGCAAATCCATTACAACTTCCTTCTTACTTACTTTCATAATATTGTCAAATTTTAAGTGCCTCAACCTTTTATCCCACAACCAATTTTCATCAATCGTACTCATGTATCATTGTTCTACATTGTCTAGAATGTATACGTTACTTGAATTCCTTATAGCAGTTCCAACAAGTCTTCTTGGATCCTTTTTTCTAATTTCACATTTATTAGAGTCAAAAGTGTAGATGTTCCCTTGATCACATGTTTGAATTACAATAAGGATATTAGGCTTTAGGTCTTCCACTAGCAACACATTTTCAACATTGATCTTATTATTGATAGCATTTGTACCTTTGCAAATTATTTTGGAAGACCATATTATCTCCAAAAGTGACTTTTCCCTTATTATCTTTTCTAAGGCTTATGAATTGTTTGGGTCTCCTGTCATATGCTTTGAACACCCACTGTCAATATGCCATAGATTTTGTTTTTCTGTTGCACATAGAGAAATCATGGATTTCTCCTCTTCTTTCTTTTTCTTCGAGACCTTTCTCTGTTTTTTGTTTGGAAACTTTTTTGCAACAGTTTTCTTTGTGGGAGTCATTAGATTACAATATCTTGCTATATGTCCATGGTTATTGCATTTGCAACACTCTATGTCATATCTTTGAAAGGGTAAAAAAAAATATGGTTTCTTACGTTTGGTTTGTTACTAGATGCATTCTTCTTGTAGTCACGAATCTTTCCATATGCTATGCAATTTAGAGATTTATGACCAAAATTATTAAAAGAGTAGCAATGACCAAAAAATATATGTTGATATCTACTTGTTATTGGTTTTTTAGATATAACATTAGTTCTATCTTTGTCATGACAGGATAGAGAAGATTTCTTTATTTCTTTATTTTGAATTGGACTCTTCAGTGCAACAACATGGCTTCTTTTATTTCGACCTTGGTTTGTGAGGGAGGAACATCCTGACTCCTTCTCTTTGTCATATTCTAGTCCATATTTATATATTGATGGTCTTTGGCTACCCAAGATGTCATCTAGATTCTTTGATCTGTTTTCAAATTTTGACTTAATAGATTCTTCATCAAACTTCTCTCTAAGGTGCATAATATCTTATTCAAGCCTTTTAGATTCTTGTACTCTTTTTGAGTTGTAAATATAGGTCCTCTTTAATCTTCTTGGCCTCTTGAAGTTGGGTATTCAAGTCACTAATGATTTGGTTTGACTGTTTTTTTTCTTCCTACATTTTTCAAGTTATTCAAGAGCACTAATGAGTTCATCTTTTTGGTCTACTTCTCCTTCCTCATCTGATTCACCATCTTGAGTTTGAGTTTATGATACCATGAATACAATTTATGTTTCCTCATCTCCACTTGTGTTTTCATCTTCACTATCTTCCATGTTGTAAAGGATCTTCTTCTTCTTATTAAACTTCTTCTTGTTTCCGATCTTGCCCTTTTTTAACTTCTTTGAGGCTTCTCTCTCATCACTATCATCTTGTTTAGGATAGGGACATTTTGAGTCAAAGTGTCCGATTCTTCCACAATTAAAACACTTTAGAGGTAGCTTTCCTCTGTACTTTCCAGTACCTCTCTCAAGTTTCTTGATGAACAAAGTTTCTTCATCATCTGAATTCTTTGAGTGATTCTTAGATGGAGTTTCAGACCTCTTTGGTTCTTTCAAGACTTTAAATGTTGATTCCCTTTTTGAAGGTTCATTTTGTCATGTTCTCATCCCATATGCAGTGAAGATCCCATCAAGTTCATCTACTGTCATGAGGTCAAGTTCATCTCATTCTTATAGAGTAAATATAGTTTATTCATACTTTATGGGAAGGGTTCTTAGTACTTTATCAACGACATCTCTCTCCTTTATTTATCCTCCAAGGCCTCTAATATAATTGACAATTTCATCTAATCTTAAAATATATTCTACAATGTTTAAATCCTCTTTCATTTTTAGAATTTCAAACTGTCCTTTGTATGTCTGAAGTTTGGATTGTTTGACTTTGGATACTCCTTCATAGATAGTTTTCAATTTTTTCCAGGCATGTTTGGTCGTTTTGCTTGCATGACTTTCACAAACACTGAATTTGTTAACCCAATCAAAATTGCATTCAAATCTTTTGCATTGGCCTCATCTTTGTCTATAGGTAGGTCGTCTGGTATTTTGTACTCTTTTTCAACATACCTCCAGACTTTGTATCCAGAAGACATTAGATGGCACTTCGTTCTTATAGGCCATTATGCATAATTATCTTCTGTAAATAATGGAGGCATGTTGGTGGCTAACCCTTCTTGTTGATCCATAGTGGTTGTTAATAGGATCTTCCTTCCAGTGATTAACTTGTAGTGAAGGATCCTGCTCTGATACCAATTGTTGGATTATCCAGCAATACTAAGAGTGGGGGGGGTGAATCAGTATTTCCTTATTTTTACTTAATTAAAACAATTAGTACAAAACACACAAAGAATAAAAAAATTTAGGACACAAAATTTTATCGTGGAAACCTCAATGAGCAAACCACAAACTAAAACTCATTAATAAGATGAATTATACAAAATTGTTTATCTGTTGTTATAGAGAGGATGCATCAGTACCCCAGATGTTTTCCTGCTACTACAGACAAGGATGCTACAACACCCTATTTTTTATTCTTGCTACCACATATAAGGATGCACCAACACCATGTTCTCCAAATTCTACTAGAAGGAGGATACAACCCCCTGTAGGCTTGTTGCCTGCCCTAGCACCACCCTGCCACCCTATTATGTTTTTTTATCAAAGTTCCATATCTCTTAATCTTAAACTCTGTCACAGTTAAATCTTCATGTCACTAGTATCTACCTCTTCTAGCAGCTTCTATGATCTAGACTGTAGAGACAACTTTCCTAAACTCGAAATATTGCTTATAATTACCTTTAACATCATTCATTTTTCTTTACAAACGTAGCTCTTCATTCTAGAGTTTCACAGTTGTTCCCTTTCAATCTGGATTTTTGTTTTTTCATCAAACACATCACTTCATAAAATGTGCCTCTTCATTAAACGCGTTTCCTTACTTATCTGTTTAATTATTTTTAACTCTGTTTAATTTTATCATCCATATGTGTTTTGCTATTTCCTTTCCCCAATGACCTCTCGCATTTTTATTTCCGCAAATTGTCTTCCACAATTAACTTTCCTCAAGGTGGTGTTTGCAACACTCCTTTTCGCAACTACCTTTCTGCAATTAACCTTCTGCAATTATCCTTTCTGCATTTATCTTTCTGCATTTATCCTTCCACAATTACCTTCCACTATTGCAGATTGTGGATTGCAGGTATTCATTTCCCAAATTTCAAAAATGAATTCCGCAATTATGCGGTCGCAATGTTCTTTCCGTAGTTGGGTTGCGGATTGCGGATTGCAACTTTTTCGAAATGGGATTCTGCAATATCCTCCCACAAATCTCTTTCCACAATTCCTGTGAACCATCGATCTCTTGCGGAATCCTCCTCGTCTGTTGATCAGTTATCAAACACGGAACTTCACTTGGGTGCTCCGGAATGTTATCTTCCGTGCACATTTACTTTTCGTATCCTTTCCCCGTCGTCGATCTATCTTCTCTTAGATCATAGTCCTTTGATTTCTCTGATCCAACTTGCATTTCTTTAATTCCTCCAAAATTTTAACAAGCTCGTATCTTCCTATGTTAGATTCAATATCGACAATCGATCTCTACCTTGCCTCGTCCTCAAATGTTCATCCCGATAAGACTTAACGCACTATTTAGTGTTTTGGATCTCCATCGATCCTTACAGTGATCGATGGTCGATCAATGACCCTTTACCATGGTTATTTAAGAACTCAATTATTGGATCAGAGAATTGATCAATCCTCCTCATCGATTTGTATCTAAAAATGTCCTCATGAACTTTAGTGTTGACCCTAGGGTGGATTCTTACTTTCATTAAACTTGGAAGGTGAAGTATCCAAAGCATGGACAACATGTTGATTTTATCTATGCCAACTTCATCCTACATGTCATGTCATCATTTCCTAGGTTATTCCTTTTTCATTATTGGACTTCTTTGACATCAATGAAAGCCATACTCAACAAGTTCATCATCTCATTGGTCGGCTGGGCTTGCTCAAATGCCTTCTACTCTTTACACAAGAACTATAGTTGTTCCTTATCTTCAAACTTGGGTAGGGGTTGTGCAACTTTCCTTATATTCTACACAACTGGCATTTCTACATTGCATTCTCCCATGATATATTTTCTTGTCTTAGTTCCTCCTGGAGTCACTATGTTCACATATGTTAGGTCCTTTCCATTATTCTCCTCCCTTGGTTCAGCAGTTACCATGTTGCAACAACCCTTCTTGTCCTCCCATTTCTTGATCAAGTATGGGAAATCTTATGTCGTATGTTGTTGAATATGGAAATATGTGTACAGTGTATGAGGATTGGTATAGAATATTACAGAGTGACTTGGATCCCCATATTTAAATTAAACCACTTGTCTTTCGCCTCCTCCATATCCTCTTCCATGGCCTTGAAAACCACCACGCACTGCCCCCTGATATCTTTTGGGATCAAGATTTCTGTTTTCTTTTGTGCCTTGTACCTAGTAGGAATTTGTTGTGTTATCCTTCATCAACTGTAGAGCATGATAATTACTCACATCGTGTATGACTAATTTTCAGAATCCATATAAAGTTACATCCATAAATATTTGTTACTTTTTCAACGTCAAGAAATTGAGAGGTGTGTGGCCCAAACTTCAATGGATCTCACACCAAACAATTTTGGTTGCCACAAGAAAAGGACAATGTGCACCAATACCCATGTAGCTATTTATAATTGGGAATTCATTATTGTGATGGAATTTTGTTCTACAGAATTTGCACCACACATTTTCTCTTGCTTCCTTACCCGTAGACAATTGATGTAATTAAGAGGTTAGCGTAGCAACATGTGTCTAAACCTACACCATTACTAGAGACTCCTCCCCTCTGGGAGTATCTTCCAACCTTATTGTGATTCCCAAGGCCTCTAACTAAGTTACCACATTGTGTTGTGTCAGTGGAACTCTGATATGTGGCAACAATCCCACATTGAACCATTCACAGTGTTGCACATCTTGCATTTAAAAACTCAATCGATCCAACAAAATATTGAATCATTGGTTGTAGTCCTAATAATACTTACAAACTCTCATATGGATATCCTTGATCTCATTAATGCACTGTGACCCAGACTTAAGCTTCTGGAACTCCTTCAGAAGATCCTCTTTACTAGTTGCTAATGGTTTGGTCTACCCTACGACGATAGTGCTCTTATGCTTCATGTACCATATCACATCCCTTGTATTTGAATGTTGTCTCCAATTATGCTATCTTAGAATCCTTATGGGTGATGCTCTTCATAGACCATATCTCCTAACAAGTGAACCAATGGTGTTATGTGTCATATTTTCTTGTCTCATGAAAGGTAGGAAATCTCAATGTAGAATATGATGTAATCGTCATTCTTATAGGTACAAGCAAACTACTACTTCTATTTGAAACTAGTGTATTAATGCTACTTCTTGAAATATATGTATATGGATTATACTCCTAGGTATAACTAAATTTTATACCTCTATATTATGCTTCTTCTTCAAACATTGCTTCCAGTGCAAACTCAAGTAATAATTGGTCTTCTTGATTAGATAAAGGGCACTGTGGGTTTGGGATGAAGCATGGTTCTCTTCTTGGTGATTTTTTTCTCAAAATAATAAATATAGGGGAGCTCAAATATTTATGAACAATCTCTTCTTCAATCATGAAAGTGTAATTTCCCTGCTTGAAATTTTGGGAAAATCCGAGCTTAACTAGACATGACTCTAGGGGGTTCCAACTGACACCAAATGGTCTCGAATTTGAAATGAAATGGTATGGTGAGTATTATTACATACCAAGATTAACTATGAACACTTTGTATCTGAATTTAATCTTCTGCAACTTGTTTTGGGTCTAAGGAGAGAAAGTGCAAATTTCCTAGGAAATTAAGGTCAAATTCCCCCGAGGGGTGGAGGCCAATTTGGCTCTCCAAATCAAGTAAGATCCTCAAAAATTTAAGAACATGGTATGGGGATGAATATAATATATAAATGGCTATCATTAATCATGGTTATTAATCCCTTCAAACTTATTATGACATGCAATATTTGTAGGGTAACTTTCATGGAAATTGCTTAAGGGGAAATTACATTACTAGCTCAAATTTGACACATGAAAAGTAGAATATATGGTTCTGAAAGTAACATGAAATATAGTGGTCATATAAAAAATAAAAAATTTTGTCTCAAAAAAATAAAACTCAGATAATAACCCTCATACGAATCTAATATAAAACTCCTTCAAGATTGAAGCCAAATTCATGAAAACTAGTGATGCAATGGCACGAGAATGCAAGCTTTTCACATAGGCATTTCTTGGATTTAGAGATACATATAATATGGTCATTAAAGTACAGATTCATACATCA
Source organism: Pseudotsuga menziesii (assembly GCA_001517045.1). Classification (NCBI taxonomy): domain Eukaryota; kingdom Viridiplantae; phylum Streptophyta; class Pinopsida; order Pinales; family Pinaceae; genus Pseudotsuga; species Pseudotsuga menziesii. Next base: position 242,125 of record LPNX010274829.1, read on the forward strand.
CTTATGGCTTCCTAAACATCAACAAACTCGGAGAATAACTCTGATACAAATCTAATATAAAAGTCTTTCAAGATGGAAGCCAAACTCATGAAAACTAGTGATTTAATGGCATGCGAATACAATATTTTTACATATGAATTTATTGTATTTCAAGTTACAGAGCATATGGACATAAAATTACAGAGATATACATGATATACCCCATATTTGGCATCAAATGGACGCAGCAAAGAGCAAGCACCACTCCAACAAGTGTGCCTTCAACATGAGAGTGTGGGGGAATGGAGAAGACGGAATGAGAGAATAGGGAGATAGATGAGAACTCAGACTATATAGAATTCAACGTGAAACTAAAACACCTTCATTAAGCTCCAATTATAGGTATGAATGTCCTCTCCATCAACCAACTTGGAAAGGAATCTAACTCCCTCAAAATTGGCTCACAAGCAAGGAGAGTGAACACTCACCATGCAATGGACAAGCAAAATCTCTCCAAAATGCCAGATGGAAATTCAGAAATGATCAAAATATATTCTCCTTCCTCATGAAATCTTTTTATTAACTTCATGATGCCTCCTAAGGTTGAATTTCCCTCCATGGGCTTCCTCCAACTCATCTTAGTGGTTTAGTAACTCCCGTGACACTTGTCTTCTTCTTCATGCTCCAATTCTTTCCCCAATTCGAATGGATGCCTCTAACTCCCAAATGTGCCCTCTTGGTGGCTATTTTTATCCTTTTCATGTTAATATGGCATAGGTCTACAATCAGGTCTGAATTTTTCATATTTGTCATAGAATCTTCCATCATCAGTGTTCATAGAGTGCATGAAATCTCCTTCCAAGTGGCGCACATTGTCTTCTTAGTATCTTCCTCTTCCATGGGAGTTACTCACCTCTCCTAACTTGAATTCCGTGGCTCATGATAGTTCATGCGACACCACATCGCCCTCCAAGAATTTTACATTCCTCATGGGTTTGAATTTTGATGAAGATCATGCCAAGTGTGTGGGGGAATCTAGTCACCCAAAGACTCCACAAGCTTCCAGTTGTCTCCATGAACCAATGCCACCTTATTTTCTTAACATTTATTATTTAAGTCACCCATTTTAATATGAATATGGTAAACTAAGTTCATTTTGGGTCCTATATCTCCCTTATTACAAAATTGATGTCTCCACCTCAACCTAGGGAACTAGTAGTCGGTGAAACATTATTTGCAAGTAGTCTTATTCGAATGGGGACATAACAAGAAAGTTCCTCCATTAGTCTCCACTTCCTCTTCTTCCACATCCTCTAGGTTCTTTCCTTCTCTCTGCCTTAAGGGGGTGATACCAATATTCTCATCACAACTCTCACTCTCTTCCATTTCATCCCTCTTTGGGGGTATCTCATCTCTTGAGCATTCTTCTTTCCAAAAATCTAGAATCCTTCTAGCACATAGGACCCTTCTCCACACTCTCATCAAATAGTCCCATCTCTAACACTCTTCTTTCCTCTCTAACCCACAATATATTTTCTCATCTGATTCTTTTTTATTTTCTTTCTTTTAACTACCTACTTTATCTCATCCCTTCTTGCATGCCTTTTATCCCTCTAGATTCATTGTTATTATGGATACTTTTTTGTGCCTAACTATTCACCCACTACTTCATACCCAACCCCACATCGCAGGGTTTATGCTTCCACGATATCGGGGTTCATTTTCATTAGCCCCTTCTCAATAAATATCATCTTTAGCCATAATGGAATCTGCACCAAGAATCTATTTCTTTGGACCTCTTCAAATATTTCTTTTGCGTTGTTATGTGATTCATTACATCCTATAGCTAATTCTACAATATATCCTTATTTCACATGCAAGAACAAGAAATCAATAGCTCTAGACCATTTATTATCTATATTTATCGGATCTTTTATCTTCTACTCAGTCCATACTATTTGCCAAAGTTCTCTCCAAATGTTATTAATCTCAAACCGCCTCTTTGTCCTTTCATATAACGAAATAGGAAGCTCACGAAAGAAAATTTCATGCAAATCTGAATAAAGATACCTGTCTTTCTAGAACTGGGGTGAAATCCAGAGTCCTCTAGTCTCTTTTTGCAAAAACTCCTCCTGCTTGCTTTCCAAACATTCTTCAATCTCAACTTTTGTGGGCTTCCACCTCATTTATTCATCCTCCGTTCACAATCCCCATCAGATCCCAACAATGGAAACATTTTTTTAGCTAGTGGTTTTTCAGACCTAGGTTTCAAATTGCATCACCAAAAAACCTATAGGCACTGAAATTTTCAATAACTTGCAAGCAAGATAAGTTCTCACCTGAGATGCGCATAAGAAATTACAAAGACCAATTACAAGGATGCACAGGAAATGATGGGTTCCTTCTGTCCATTAATTCATTCGATCATTCACTTATCTATTTATTTGAAGCATGAACATGTTATCATTCATCTTCTAAGAGATTGAACATTCACAATACATTCAACCATCAAGAAACTACACAAAGAAAATTTGAGATAGAAGCTATATTATATTCATATTCAATAACTAGGTACAATCCATGACTTTAGATATAACTTGGTAGCTTAATTGTTCTCATTCATATCTCAATACAAACACCATACTATCAATGGTACACAAATACATCATAGCATTACTGACTGACAATATTTCACAGAACATCTTAGCACTAAATATATCCAACAAACCCATCCCTTTACAAAATATTCCTTTATATAGGCTTAGGTCCAAACTGCAAAACTATTGGTGCGCGCAGTCTCTAACTGAAATAATCTTGTAAACTCTAACTAAACTGAATACGCAACTACTTCTAATTTTCTTCTTTAATTGGCATGCAACTACTTACAATTGATCCAAAACTTGGGCACCAACAGTTGGTTGTGAAGATCAATTTCTAAAAGTTACTATTTTCTACAAAATGACACTAACATGGAGACAAGAACAAATTCCATGAGGACACGCCGTGAGATTGAATATTGAGATGCATGGTTATGCAGTTGTCTAACTATTTCTATGGATCATGGACAACTTTTCTAATCATCTTTGTGCACTTATAGCTTCTATAGATTGTGTGATCCTCTTGCAAATTTTTCTGTTGTATATCCTTCACAAACAACTATGTTTATTTTCTTATTGTGGATTGTATGATCCTCATTAGGCATCATAAAGTAGTTGTAACAATTTACTTCTATTTTGCATCTCTCAACCTATATAATTTCCTTTGATTTTGTAATATTTTAGAACTCTATCGAAGTTGTTGAAAATATTATTGTCTTCAACCTAGACATGATTAAATGCTTCTAAATTCTATTAGGATTGAAGACTGTAAAAAACAAGGCTATTTATCTTCATAAAGAGACAATTCAATTATGAGTATAGTTGTAATAAATATTGTATTTTGCTAGTTATCTAAGTTTGATTGATACTAATTTTCCCAACATCCCATTGTGTGAATTGATCTTGTTTTTTCTTATGAAAAGTCTACTTAACACTCTGCTCCACAGGGTCAAGACCCACTCTAAAGGATAGAACTAGGTGTTGCATATCTTTACTAAGATAATTTTATGCATTATATTTTAATAGCAGTTTTATCTATATAATTAAATCACTAATTGTAATTCGTGTAGCACATTAATCATTTCAATCTTTAAGTTTATCAATTCTGGGTTATTTTAATTTTTTTGTTGATGAATGTGTGTGAGTGCTTTTATTTTCCTGACCTATAGTTTTATTTGAGTGGTGATTGTTTTGATTGAATTCATAGAAGAAGAATAAAACCAATATGTAGAATAATTCTCTAGGCCTACTGCAAAAAGTACATGGCACCTCATAAGATCAAGAAGCCTTGGTCTTGACAATTAAATGTACATGTGCCCTAAATATCCATATCATCACTTCTATATCGATAAAGGTTTAGAGAACCTGTAAAAAATATAGAGTCTGTACTTGAATCTATAACTTACAAATGTCATCTAGGTATTTATCCAAGTCCATAATTCCATCTTGAATTCTTCGTCATCTTGGTCTTGTACAAATGCTAGAGTTTTTGTATATTTCTATACATTCATATTTTGAGATAGTATATTTTATATAAGCACTTCCATTCTTTGTCTACATGTAAGAAAGATTTATATGCATTAGTTGTACTTGGATCATTCTTTGGCTAACTCCATCAGAGAATAATGAAAGTACTAACATTTTTGTAAATAAAAGTGTGGTAGGCCTTCAAAAAAAAATTGTATGTATTTCATAATGACTTGAAAAATGTGGGTGTTGAAAGTAAAATTTTGAATTAACCAAAGAATGAATACATGGACATTTTGGCAGGATCAACTTTTCATGTAGTATTTTCTCTATGCTTTTACTAAGATTTATTGAGATCATATGAATGGACCGTTACTTCTATTAAAATTTATTAGCTTACATTATATGTATTTATCAATGCAATATATAGTAAAATGACTAAAAATGACAATATAAGTGATTGAAATCCAATTAACATCCAATTCTTATAAGAAATAAAAATAGAGGACAAATGTGGTGAAGTCCTAGGCTCACAAGAACCCAAGGGTGCAATCGTATGTTTTTCCCTTTGCAATTTTCTAGGTGATCCTCATCTCATAGTGTTGCGTTTTTCCCTTTGAAAATGACTTGTACTAATTGTTAGAATGGTGTTGAATGCAATCTTGACTTTGACTTGAACAATGATAACTTATTAAAGTTGATGAATCAACAACATTGTAGAGAGACTATGGTTCAAAATCATCATCATCATTTGTGTTGAAGTCAACACTATACATAACACTCTTCCACATCACGAGCGATGTTTTTCAAACAACATATGTGTAGAGCTATGCGGCAATGATCATAGAAAAATGCCCCCATAGACATCAATATATCATTGTTCCGGTGTCATATCACTTGTTTAGATGTCTTTATATCAATGTTTCAGTGTCATTTTAATTACTTAGACATAATAATCAACATAACATGGCAAAAAAAGTATCGCAAAAAAATTATTTGTTTATCTTTATATATCTAAGAATTCCAATTCCATAAATTTTATATGCATGAAAATGTACCAATGAGGTTTTATAAAAGGAAACTCTTTATTTCGTATTACATGTAAATAGTTCAAAAAAGAAAAAATTGATTAATTGGGGAAGGAAAATGTATTGTTGAGTCTACATGAATATTTAAAAAAATCTTTAAAAATCTAAAATAAAATATCAAGTTTTATGTTCTAAAATAAAATAATAAAATTGAGAAGAAAAAAAATTTAAAATCTATAAATTTGAATATAGTATACATTTAATGAAATTAGTGTTTTCTTTATATACATGAGAAGGTACTAATGAAGTTGTGTAGAAGGAAACTCTTTATTTTGTATCATATGTAAATAGTTCAAGAAAGAAAAAATGACTAATTAAATTTATAAAATGTATTGTAAAGTCCATATGATTATTTAAAAACATCTAAAATAAAATATCAAGTTTTATGTTCTATAATAAAATAATAAATTTGGAAAATTTTGTTTTTAAAAGTCTATATACTTAAATAAAGTTTACATTTAATAAAATTAGTGTTTTCTTAATATTGCAACCTTTATTCATTTTGAAAAAAAAAATTGTAATTTCTAGACAAGTTGACCCTCTCATTCACCTCAAGTTGACCCTTCCATTCACTTCGCATGGTCGTCAATGGACCTTATGAGAATATACAAGATACACTATACCATGTTGTATAAGTTGACCCACCCATTCACTTCACATAGTCGTTAATGGACATGATAAAAATATACAAAGATACACTAGACCATGTTGTATTAAAGAAGAAAAATAAAATCCATGATGTTTCATGCCCAATACATGATCTTAAAGACATTATTAAAAATGTAACGTTTCATATTTATGGACAAAAACCTTCCTTTGTTTCACTTTGAAATGCAGAATAAAGGTTGCATTATATTTGGATTTCAAACGTTTACATGTTCATTTTCTTATAATTTAGTTGGGTTTATCTTTATGGTGGCATGGTGTATATTATCTCTATTTCACGTATCTATATTTTTTTGTTATTCTTTTAACAAGTAAAAAAAATGGTTTAATAGATCTAATTATTTCATTTTAATAATGGTTAAGTAGTGTTATAGGCATAATAGATCTCACTATTTTTTCTACAAAATGATGGGAGCCTTCTTTAGAATTTGTCTCCTTTCGAAAATGAATTGTTTTGATTCGATTTCTTGTTTGAATTATGATATTTTTTTCCTTAGTTTTGAGTAAATTGTGATGAATTATTTTTCAAAACTATATGTTTTTTTGACAGTTTCGATGCTTGAATTCTCATGTTCTACGTTGAAATATCAGACCTTGGATCTCATATTTTCATGCTCATAAAACCAAGATTGTCGATATCTCGATCCCGACATTTCAGAATTATCGGATGTCGAAAGCCGGATACTTTTCAAAAAAAAAATTAAGTCCATTTATTTTCCGACGTTCCACCTCCAATATCTTAATCCCGATAATAATCTAGGATGTCAGAAATCAAACATCATTATTTAAGCGAGTAATTTTACTGTCAATTTCCTGATTCTGATATTTTAAACTATCGGATGTCGGACATCGATAACACAATTAATGAATCATTCAAAATGGTCCCGACATTCGATAGTCTTGGAGGGCCCCATATCAGGTTAGCATAGTTTACATAGGAAGCTTATGTACCCAACGCGTGTGTAACTAGTTGCAACTAAGAACAAATCAAATCAAAAAATTAATTTGTAATTATACTTTAACCACCAATCTCTACTTACTCATGTTTTATTAACAATTTGATCATTCTACTCTATTTACACCCTTGGCTACTAGTCACAAAATGTCAAAAAATTATTACTCAGCGATTTAATCTTCGCTACATAGTAATAATCTGAATTTTTTCTCAGGTATTACAACGCGTGTGTAATTAGTTGGCACTAAGAACAAATCAAATTAAAAAATTAATTTGTAATAATAATTTAACCACCAATCTCTACTTACTCATGTTTTATTAACAATTTGGTCATTCTACTCGATTGACACCCTTGGCTATTAGTCGCAAAATGTCAAAAAATTATTACTCAGCGATTTAATCTTCACTGCATAGTAATAATCTGAATTTTTTCTCAGGTATTTTACAGTCTCTTGTTCTTTAATGGGCATTGTTTTTTTTAATAGCTTACTTTTATTGTTTCAATGCAAAACTAGTTGCAGACGTCGTGGCTAGCAGGACTAGGGAAAAGGTAGCCAAGGAAGAATTTAAGATTAAAGACCCAAATTTCGGCATCTACTCAGATACTGATGGCCAGAATAGTGACATTGGATGTATGAATTGGGCCACCACCTACACCATATTTGGTAATGCCATCTTTTCTCAATTTGGGGAAGACACCCATGTCTATAAGAATACCAACAGTTCCCACATTCATGTTATTATTGCACGACCAACTATCATGTCATATATAAACCTCGTCCAATGGATGATAGATTCAAATGCATATATTGCAACCACTACTTTCCGTAATTCGAACCAGGATATATATGCCACTTTCAAACCCGACACCTTTGCAAGAATCAATGCTTTGAAGACTCAACAACAATTGTTGACGAAGGATTTCATAAGAGATTTTGGGAAAAAGTTTGAAGGGGAAGAGTTGATTAATATTTGGTGGTTTTATCAAGAAACTTTCATGATGAAACCCAAAAGAATGTACCTTGTTCAACAATTAAGAGAATCCTTTAAGCTTCTTGTTGCTATGTTATTCCATCTCTATGGGTTGGAGAAATTTTTTTAAGTTGGGATGGACACCATTGGTTCATCATATTGTTATTACAGGACAAATATTCAACTAGGCTCAGATTTTTTCTGTAAATTTGAAAGATGCAATTGCTCAAGCGCAAAAAGCTCCAGCTACAAAGAAGCCCATGCTTTTCATGTCAACTTATCTAGTTGATATAATGTGCGCATCTTTCACATTTCCTTCTATGAAATGGCATTGGACAGTGCAAAATCCTCATATTCATATATATTATGCTATCTTATGGGAGGATAATTGCATGCATCATATTTATTATATTTAAGTCAAATGCACCTAGGATTTATGAAAATTCCAATAATTTGGTAGCCCCAACGGGAGATTGGTCTTGTGGTGAGTTTTTCACCCACTTGAGGATATGGGGACATAATTAAGGTCATCTTCTTCTAAGGTTTTTTCTTAACAGAATGATTTTTGAAGAGGTGGCATTCCAAACTACAGAAGATGGATCTCATGGTTAATTGTCACGATTGAAAAGAAGGGCTTGGCCTAAGTTTCCACTGGATTATTATGGCATTGGTCCTGCTCTAGATCCTCCCTATCTCGGTCTTCTTGCTCCTTCCTCTTAAGTTCTTTGGCTTCTTCTTCTGCTTCTTCTCTTGCTCAATCAACCGCTTCCTTCTATATTCTTTCACTCTCCTCCCTCTACCTCGTCTCTTCTTCTTCCTTCTTTAATTGTGCTTCCTCTACTAATTGTAGCTCTACTTCCTGTAATAATCTACGGCTTCCTCTTCCCTTTTCCTTACAACTTCTTCTTCTTGCTTTTGTTGTTTAGCAGTACCACTACTGCTTCCTTTGCCTCCCACATTTGTTATTTTCTTCTTGAATCTTCTACTTAAGGCGGCAATGTTGCTTGTGTTGCGATATATCTCTTCATCTTTATCCCAGTAATTTGTGTATTCAAAGTGCACTCCCACTGATGCACAATACTTTGAAATATTTACCTCTGAATCATTTCTGTGAAAACTTTTCTCTCCAAAATGAAAGTTTTCTAATTCTTTCACAAACTCTAGTGCACTTTTTACCCTGGTAAACTTAGGACAACCTAGTCCTTGATCATCTGACGGATTTGACCCCATCTAAATTCTGGCTCGGCTCTAGTGAAATATTTAGTGCCTTTGTAGATAATTTCCAGCTTCGGTACTATTTCTACCTCTGGATCATCTCCCGTGGTCTGGACCTTCTTCTTTCCCTTTTTAGTCATGGTGTTATATAAAAGTTGAGGCTGCAAAACCACCAAACATGTCTTAGATCTATTTCAATATCCTAGTATGCATGTATGATAAATAAATATTGAACATAGCAACTATATCTGAGATTGAAACCAAACAGAAAACAACATGAGGTCATATTTAATCAAAAATATTTACCTACTCATTTTGAAACATCCCAACAAGCTTTGTGACACGAGGGAAACAACCTCCATCTACCTTAAAAACCCAAGTTAAAACACAACCACTGCTGAAAGAGCCGAGCAGCGAACCTCTTATGCGTTGGGTTTAAAACGAAAATTTCCCCTGGCTTCTGCTAATGATGCCCTACCCATCTTGCAACTAGATAAATTTTCCAACTCATAACACCAAGGATTTTCCCTATGGAAACGACTGAAAACCCCTCCGTGGCTAAAAAATTCAAGAAACAGGCGGGTCTAAAATGAGCTCCGGGAAAAGAACCCTCCCAAAACTACCTCGGTCAACGATGATAGCCCCTCTGCTCATGCTTTGATTATAAGAACATGGGATGGTGCAAACGATGAAACGCTCATTTGTCCATGACCTTGCTACTGAACCAAATTGACATAACAACCCCCATGGCAAGAGCAGAGAGGACGAGTGGTGCGGATCAGGTAAGAGGAAAACCTACGACCATGCTAGCAAAGAGCGGAGCAACCTGGGGCTCGATGCACAAGAAAAAAATGAGACAATTTCAAAGGTCTTTGAAACCTAAACTCAAAAGAAAAATATTTCTATGGTCTTGGGATACATATACTACTAAGGACAGGAAAACCTGACCCATGAGACCACCGTGCTTTGCCCACAAAACTCGTAAAAATGACTAGGAAAGGATTGAAATCCTACCTGGTGAAAGCAAACTCAACTGTTGGTGAGTGCAAATCTTGTGCAACTAGAGAAATCCAAATGATGGTTGACAGCTCCAAACGGCAATGAGGACGAGCGCTCAAACAGAAATTAGAAATAACTGTGACACAAACCCTCGGCGACTTAAATAGGAAAAATCTATGATCCGTAATAAAAGCATAAGACAGGTAATTAATATACCCACGAGTGAAAACGTTGTTGGCGCCAAAGTCACAGACTTTATCGGCAAGACATCAAATCGGCAACAAACCATATACGTAAGCGACGGTGTCGGGTGGAAGCTTGGAGCGGATCCAACGCTCATCGGATAGCCTCAGACCTTCTTATCGATGATAAAACATTGGCAAGAACTTAGAATCCCATCGGGGGTGAAAAATTTGTTTACCTGCAACGGTATCGGTTGAACCTTCGGGAATATCATTGGTTGCAAAAGATGGGTGCATCTGACAGCATCGGCTCGAACAAACGAGTCTTGTCAATGCAATCAGCCAAACCTCCTGAAGTGGCCTATCGGAATACTTATGGAAAGTTTCTGACACGGGTTGGTGGATAAGAAAATGAAACTTCTTTTGATGCATCGAAAAGGTTTGGAAAGATGACTCGATGCATCCAAAAATTTCTACCCAAAAGACATTGGAACAAACTCGAAAATCCTCACCGATAACATCGGCTTCGGAACCTGAGTCTTACCGACAAATCGGAAAACTCGCGTAAGTTTTTTGAAAAAAAAGACAAAAGGAGACAAAGAATCGGCGAGGAAATATTAGTTCTTCTGCTACGTTGGCTCAACTCGACAAGTTCATCCGATGCAGCGGGTGAAAAACTGAGTTTCAAATTTTATTCCTAAGGTTTTTTTCGATTTGTGGAAAAAAAATAAGTTATGGAAAAGGATCCTTAGAGAGAAAAGGTAGTCTAGGAAGGATTAGAAGCTAAAAAACAAAAGGGGGCCCTAAAATAATAATAAAAGGAAAAAAAAATTGGGAAGCGGTTGTAGTAGCAACAACACCAATATTGGCTTGTTTTTTCACCAATGAATTGTCATGCCACTGTATATGGAAAAATTGAACTTTGGTTGTGTCCTTGCTAAAGGAAAGGATTATCTTTTTCACTTTCCCTATCTCCTTCCTATTCCCAGCCAAGATGGTTTGCATGAATTGGATGACTATCTGAGAATCCCCAAAGACATGAAATTCATATATGATAAGGTCATGCATAAGTTCAAACCTTGCATAATTTTTTCCTAGTCAACTTAGTTATTCATCCTCTGCCCCAATCCCTAGGTATAGGAGGTTACCTACTCCAGGTTCAAAGATGACCCCCCCACACCTGCCTCCCCATCTAGGTTTAGGATATTAATCAATAATTCATAATAATTACATCGATTGGGGTCCAATAGTTGATAGGTGCATAATTAAGTATATTTTTTAATCAAAACTTCATATCATGTGATCAAATTAATTGATGCTTGAATATACTTAGTTGCATCCATCAATGAAATAATGTCCTTGCACTTGTAAATCCATATGTTTGTCGCTACTTTGTAGGATTACTTATGATTATTATTGTTTCACCTCATTAATCAAATAGAAAGTTCCATAGGACTTTACCCATTAGTGGCTCTTTAGTTTCCACTCCTAATTCCAAGCAACTTCACTGTGTTGTTTCCATAACAACTCCCATTCCAAATGGCTTAGCTTTATTACATCCTAAAAGTTTTTATTCTATGATTTTGTTACCACTAACAGTTCTGAATGTTTTCTATTTCTAGAGGGATAAAATTAACCAGACTGTGGCAAAGCAATTATTGATGCCACAAGATCATTATTTGTCATTGGATCTCAATGTGTACAGCATGCAATGAGTCTGCGACAGCAATCAGTTATTTTTCGCAAGCTGGCTAATGGTCACCTTTCTAGATTGGGTAGAGGAGTCAAATCACATACAGATGGGTAATAGGTTGGCTGGTTTCTCAATATTCTCAGCAAGATGTAGTGAATTCCTATTTTGTTGATGGAAAAAAATCAATCCGCAAAGTCGTAGACCCCGGTTTCTTGTTCTCCTACATGCCCAACTTTATTTTGATGGGATTGGCCAAAGGATTAGTAGGCATGGAAAGACTGAGAAGATATTTCTTAGCTCCATCTACTCAACTATATTGCAGTGATATGTGGGAGGTTTTCTTTGCTAGGATGTTTACTATCTAAACTAAATTGAATTATTCCTTTTAGATTGGACTAAAAATAATTATTTCAATGACTTTAATTCAGTCAAATCTTCAGTTGCAATTGTGAATGAATCACTTGCACTTGTAGTTGCTCCACTCTCCTCGTAAGGACTAATTCCAATCACTACAAGTATTTTCATGGTAAGTTCCAATAGTTATTCAATTCAATCTATTATTTTGGAGTAATTCAATCTGTTTTGTTAAAATCCATGTAGAGATTTCATTTATTGTATATTTTCATGTGTGAATAGATGGACATTACAACTTTGGGATTTGAAATCCTAGCTACATGGTTAAAATATTTGGTGTAACAAAAAATAGTGAAGTCTCGAAGACGGGATACTGGTGAATTATATCTCTAGTTTCTCAGCAAAGAGTAGTACAGTCACATCTACAAATCAATGGATACAGTTCCAAATCATCGTAGCATGGCGTCAACTATTCTACCTTTCGACTAGATCTTGTAAGACATTATGATTAAGCGCCACTGTGTTGCTAAGAATTTTGAATAATTAATTAATTCATTTGATGAAGGCTGAAGGTTATGATCAATTCCTTTGGTATGGTTTTCGTTTGCAAGATGACCCAAGTTCAATACCCTTAGGGGTGGCTTAGTTGGGAGGAGACACCAAAAACTCCCACCATGTTAAGTGTAGTTGTGGCCCATGTCGGGTATGATCCCGGGGTGATTTTGATGGCTTAGGTTCCCCTGGATTATGGTTTCTTAGACAATGGTTGAAATACACTAACCCCAAGTGACAAACATTTCTAACCCAAAAAAAGGCTTACATGTTATGAAAAGTGAAAAAAAAAATCTCCATCTTCAATTAATATTATCTTAATAAGAAGATAAGAATTTGCCTTCATTTTGAGCATATGCATTTTAGTTTTTTAATTTTAAATGTTAAAAATAATCATTTAGTTTATAATTTAGCTATTTTATTACTAATATACAATATACAAAATAGTTGTATCATTGTTAAAATAGAATTGTTATTTTATATAATTATATTTGAAGTTATCAATTTTTTCATATGACTCATTGCATGTCCATGTACAACAACATCGTCGTACACGGAGCCACTTTGAGTATTCAATTATTGTAATATAATTTCCTTTTTTTGTTTGCTAGTGGTACCCCTCACTTGCAGGGTTTTCCTTTGGCTAAGAAACCACTTACCAGGGGCATCTAAGTTGTCATAGTCACCTAGGGATCGCACCCGACCTGGACCACACCAACCCTTAACATGATTGTATTTTTGGTATCCGCAGGGTTTCGAACCGGTGACCATTCAGCTTAGGAGTGTCTTTAACACCCGCCACTGAATTCTCTACATCTCGCAGATCGTAGTATAACCTTATTAAAAAAAAAATAACAAAAAATAACTTTAGTAGATAGCATAAGGTTAGTCAATTTTACATTATAGGGAAGAGGATATGCTCATTAAAGATAAACTAAAAAATAAAACATACATTTTTAGTGGTGGGTGGAGAGCTAAAAATGCCCCATAAAACTAACCTCTTGGTAACTATGGTAAAAAACCAATTTTGGTAATTATGGTATCACAAGGCTATGTAACTATATGGTAAAAACTAACCATGATAGTCTCTAATATAGTTTTCTTCATGAAGCATGTTGGAAAAGTAAATTTATGTATTGGTATATATATTTGAGTTGGACCATAATACCTATTAACGTTCTCCATATTCCATTGATGAACGTGTGCTAGTATTAATCCCAAAGATGTTGTAATTCTCTTGCAATACACAAATGCGTATGTTGTCAGTTTGGCCTTATGCTAAGTAAGACAAAAGTTCCCAAATACTTTAGAGTCAATTCATGATTGCTATAGAAATATTGAAGAGACTGTTATCTCTATTAAGTTAAGTCCATTTGCCTCTTTAACAACACCCACCTCAAAGGAAAAAACCAACCCTAGAACATTGAAAATAGTTGAACCTGCCCAAGTTGGCTAGCCAAAAATTCGAAACCTTGCATAAAGTGTTTGTAAATCCCTTCAAGATATGATTTAATGAATGTATTAAGGTACTCATTACTTTAGTTTTCATCCATATCTCTTAGTTCTATCTTTTCATTAATCTCCTTGTGAAAAGAACTAACTTCACCACCTTCTTCCCTTTCACTATTAAGGTATCAAGTTTCAATTTCTAATGGAAGGAGGTCAGAATCAGGAAACGTGAATATAGATATCTATCAGGTTCCAAGATCATTCTTTGATACCACTTTTAATGTCCCAATTCAAAAATTCCCAACAAATGCAGAATTTTGGAAAAATTGTCTTGACTAGTCTTGACTTTAGGGGATTAGAATGGCTCAAGAGGGTCTAGAATTTGGTAGGGACTGATCTGGGTAGTACTAAAAATATTAAATTGACTCTATTATAGTTTTATGATAGTTCATATACATCTACAACTCGATTTAGGCATGATGGAAAAAAGGAAAAAATTACTAACAATTTATGATGCAATTCCCCCTAGGGTATGAGCAGAAATTGCTCTCCAACTCCTATGAAAACCTACAAAATTGAATAACAGAGTATGGTTACTGTAATTAGATTTCATTTACTATCATTTTGTGTGGTTAATAGTTCTTCAACAGAGTATTAAAGCTTCCATTTCAAATGCATAATTTCAATGATATTTGCTTAAGGGAAATGGCACTTAAAAGCTCAACTTCGACTCATAAATGGTGCATATAATGGTTCAGAACAGAAAAATATGAATATATACCATTGAAATCATTTAAATAGCTCACTAATAGCATATAACATGGACCCAAATCGCAATATACCTTAGATATGCAATCTCCATTGAAAGGCAAAATCATCACATGGAAACTAGTCACAATAAAGCTTGGAAATGTGGACATTTGAATATGTATTTCTTATGATTTTGAATTACATTGAAAATAAAAGACATATTACAGATCCATGAATCATTCACTCGTTCTTTGGAATCAACTGAACTCAATAGGGCGCAACAACCATTCACACAAGTGCGCCTTCATAGGAAAACATGGAAATGTGGAAGTAGATATCGAGAGAATGGGAGGAGAGATGGGTCACGAACAGTAGAAGCCTCCTATATGTATAAAAACACTCCATGAATATCCAAATGAGAGGTATGAATGGCCTCTACCATGGTCAACTTGTATGATAATCTCACTCTCTCAAAATTGGCACACTAACAGGGTAAGTGTGCACTCACAGTGCAATGGACAAGGTAATGCTCTCCAAATTCCAAAGGAAAATCCACAAATGATCAAAATCCATTTCCATTCATCATGAAATATTTTTATAACCCTCCTAAGTTAATCCAATTTCTAATTCATTCCCATAGGCTTCCTCCACCTCATCCTTGATGTTTAGTAACATCCATGCCACTTGGCCTTCTCCTCAACCCTTCATCTTCCACCAAATTCAAATGGATGCCACCTAGTCCCAAGTGTGCCCTATTGAAGGATACTTTTAGTCCTGAAATGTCAGGTTTTCATCGGTCTGGAATCAGGTCCGCAATCAGGTATGACTTGTCATAGAATCTTCCATCATTGTTGTCATAAAGCGTCGCGAATCTAGCTCCACATGGCACCTAGTTTCTTCCTAGACTCTTCCTATTCTATGGGGAGTTACTTCTCCTCACCCATTAGAATCCTTGGTATCATGATATGTCATTTGATAACTCTTCACCTTCCAAGAACATTCTGTCACTCATGATTTCGAATTTGGGGTTAAGTCATGACATGTGTAAGGAAGAATCTAGCCACCCAAGGCCTCCATGGACCTCCAAATGTCCTTATGAAGCAATGCCACTTTAATTTCTCCATATTTATTATTTGTATGGAAAAAATTAATGTGTAAATGATAAAATAAGGTTCTATTGGGTCCCATAGCTCCCTTATTGCAATATTTAATGCCTCCTCCCCCAACCTAGGGAACTAGTAGGTGGGTGAAACATTGTCAACTAGTAGACCTATCGGGATGGAGACATGACACTAGATAGGCTAGTACTGCACCCAATGCTATTGATGATGCATCCACATGCACATCCAATCTAGAAAAAATAAAATTGGTGTAGTAACCAATGTCTACTTCAAGATGTCCAGTTCTTATTGGCACTCTTGCATCCATATATATTTGATTTATTTCCTCAATAGCTCCTTTGTGAGCAATATAATACTGACATAATTCTTGATGAATTTCATATAGTAGTAAGTATGTCCCAATGTCACGTGCAACTTTTTGAATGATGTTTGGGTCACCAAATTCACAATGACCGCAATCTTTTTCAGATCAACCAGTAGACCTTCCTCACACACAACATGTCCCAAGACGATTCCAAATGAGTTGAAAAAAAAAAAATCTTCGGGTTCAAATAAATTTTCATTATCCTGCAATGATCTAACATGATTCTTAGTACTTTCAAATGATCTTTCAATAGACTGAACATTGTCCAGTCCTACAAATATACCTCCAAGAACTTATGCATGAATTCCTTAAACACAACCACCTTTATCCTGGAAAATATTATTAGCACATTCTTCAACCCAAAGGGCATTACATTGTAGGAAAAGTACCTTCAATCCATCGAAAAAGTGGTCTTTTTGTGATCCTTGTATACTATGCATACCTGATGGTATCTGTAGAATCCATCCATGAAAGAATAGGCTTCCAATCCTCCTACATTCTTTAGCACCTCATCTTTGAATTGTGTGGGGAACAGATCATGGATACATGTTGCATTTAGGTCCTGCAAAACCACATAGATACAAATATATCCTATATCATTGTCTTGGACCACAATCAGGTCGATCCATTCTACTTCTTCAACTGGAAAAATAATCATTGCGTCCAATATGCTCTCTAGTTCAAGCTTATGCACCTTCTGCTTATAGTGGGGGTTCAATATATAGGTTCTTTTCTTTACTAGAATTACCCCCTCCTTCAGTTGAATCTTCATCTCTCTGAGAGCTCATGTAATCCCTTTCATCTCCAAGAATTTGCATAGGAATAGATCATCATACTCCTTCAGGCGTTCGACTATCTGGGTGATTGTCTCCTGATTCCAATAGTCACTTATGATGACCATGTTCAATTCCTCCTTAGTGCCAATGTTGTATTTCTTTGTATTGAGGGGATCTCTAAACATTTGGGCAGTATTAGTGGATGGATCATCTTGCACCGTGCATTATCTTGTAGTCTCCTTGATCTACAAGTTGTGTGGGTCCTCTTCTTCGTCTATCTCCTTACTTTCAACTTTCTAGCAATATATTGGTTTGATTGATCCATGCCATTTCCTTTTGGTAAGTGCAAACTATCTTCTACATCACATCATATTGTGGTATTTCTCCAAATATGAAATGCTTCATTCGATGGAGAGCTTTGGCTAGGTTAGGATCAGTAGTACTAAACCAAAATGTGGCAATAAATTTGGTAGGCACCTTGTCCCATGCCTTAGTATTCCTTCTCCATTCCTTCTAAACATACCAGGTACATGGTATGACATCCAATGTATGGCAGAATCAATGCACCCATTGACTACACGGTACAATCTTCATTTCCCATCGTTGTTGATAGAATTGAATGTGTTATCTAGGATCCTCAATTCCCTTGAATATGCTGGGAAGACCCAAGTCTGTAGTAGATTGGAACCTCATCTTGATGGATGTCTCAACTACTTCCTAGTTATTCAACTCCTCTGTGTGCATCCTCCACTAGAGCATATGTGTCCCTCCAGTTATGACATCTATTTCTTTTACTCACTTTTCCTTTGGGACCCAGTCTTACATTTGTTCGAGGAAAGTATCCACTTTATCAATCCCATCGAACACTAGTGAATAACACATATTTGACCCAATCCAATGCATAGACTTTGTAACTCATGTACATCTCCTTATAGACACCTCATAAAACTGGTTCTTCCGAAGATACAGTGCATCCTGTGAATCTGTGTCAAAAGAACACACACTACACCAACTAAGATCTTCATCAATAGTGGGGTTCACATATTATTCCTTCCTTGTATTCACATTATCTATATTCTCAATTTCATAATAGCGTTGTTATCAAATCCCTGGTTAATCCCCAAAATAGCTAGGTAGGGATCAGTGTCCTCCAAGATCTAAATCACTTCAAACTCTACACGGTCTTAAGGTTGTTAATGTTCACCTCCACATCAATCATCCTCCCGATGGGATATAGTTTATACTAATTGGATATTTTCATTTGTATAGGATATAACCATGCTAGTTTTAGCTTCTCCGTCAACTTCCATATTTTCTTAGGAAGAATGTTCACATCTTCCCCTAGATTGAGCATTGCATCCTTCATATGAAATCCCCCCGGATCAAGGGATAGCATGAAATCCTTACCAATTCTTCCTTTATTTCCCACTTTGTGCACATTCCTTTGAGGAAGTGGTGCAAAAATGGGTTCTTCAACTTCATTTGACATTACTAAATTTTCAAGCATATTAGTCACTTTATTAACAGCATCAGGATCATTGCATACTTAAACAACTTTTCAAAAAGGTACTTACGAGATCTTCCTAGTGGCTCTTGTACTTCTTCCTATGTTGTTCTTCTTTGTGCTACATAGCCTCGTGTTGGGTTTCCTACCTCTATTATTCGCTACACATACTGGAAGTATCTCTTCCTCATGTATCCTTCTTCTGTGATCTTCTTCTTTATGCAATCTACACAATTACTCTTCTCTGTGCAACCTGTCCTAGTGCAATTATTCATCTCGTTGGTTGGCTTGCTCGACTGCCTTCTACTCTTTACACACAAACTATAGTTGTTCCTTAGCTTCAAACTTCGGTAGGGGCTGTGCAACTTTACTTATATTACACACAACTGTTATTTCTACATTGCATTCTCCCACAATATATTTTCTTGTCTTAGTGCCTCCTTGAGTCACTATGTTCACCTACGTTAGGTCCTTTCCATTATTCTCCTTCCTTGGTTCAGCAGTTGCAACCCTTCTTGACCTCCCATTTCTTGATAAGTATGGGAAATCTTATGCCGTATGTTTTGGACTATGGAAATATGTGCACAGTGTATGAGTATGGGTATATAATCTTGTAGAGTGACTTGTATCCCCATATTTAAATAAAACCACTTATCTTTCGCCTCCTCCATATCCTCTTACATGGCCTTGAAAAACACCAAGCACTGCCCCCTGCTATCCTTCAGGATCAAGCCCTCTACTTTCTTATGTTCCTTGTACCTAGTAGGCTTATATTGTGTTATCCTTCATCAACTGTAGAGCATGACAATTATTCACATCATGTATGACTAATTTTCAGAATTCATAGAAAGGTATATCCATAAAGATTTGGTACTTCTGCAACATCAATAAATTGAGAGGTGTGTGGCCCAAACTTCAACAGATCTCACACCAATCATTTTTGGTTGTCGCAATAAAAGGAAAAGGTGAACTAGCACCCATGTATCTATTTAGAATCAGGCATTCATTATTGTGATGGCCTTTTGTTTTGCAGAAGTTCCACCACGCATTTTCTTTTGCTTCCTTACCCGTAGACAATTGATGTAATTATGCAGTCAGCGCAGCAACATGTTTCTAAAACTACACCATTACTAGAGACTCCTCCCCTCTAGGAGTCGCTTCCAACCTTATTGTGATTCCCAAGGCCTCTAATTGAGTTACCACATTCTGTTGTGTCGATGGAACTCTGATATGTGGCAACAATCCCTCATTGAACCATTCACAGCGCTGCACATCTTCGATTTTAAAACTCAGTTGATCCAACAAAATATTGAATCGTTGTTCGTAGTCCTAATAAGACTCACCAACTCTCATATGGATCTTCTTGATCTCATTAATGCATTTTTACTTAGACGTCAGCTTCTGGAACTCCTTCAGAAGATCCTCTTTACTAGTTGTTAATGGTTTGGTCTTCCCTACGACGATAGTGCTCTTATACTTTATGTACCATATCATAACCCCGTCTTTGAATGTGGTGTCCGATTATGTTATCTTAGAAGCCTTGTGGGTGATGTTCTTCATAGACCATATCACCTAACAAGTGAACCAATTTTTCTATGTGTCATCTTTCCTCGTCTCATGAAAGGCAGGAAATCTCAATGTAGAATATGATGTAATCATCATTCTTATAGGTACAGGCGAATGATGTAATCATCATTCTATTTGCAACTAGTGGATTACAGCTTCTTCTTTAACTATATGTATATGGATGATACTCCTAGGTAGAACTAATTTTTATACCTCTATAGTATGCTTCTTCTTCAAACATTGCTTCCAATGCAAACTCAAGTAATAATTGGTCTTCTTGGGCACTGTGGGTTTGGGATGAAGCATGGTTCTCTTCTTGATGCATTTATAATCATAATACTAAATATATGGGAGCTCAAATATGAATGCACAATTTCTTCTTAAATCATTCAAGTGTAATGTCCCTACTTGAAATTTTGGGAAAAAGTGCAATTTGGGCAAATTCGAGCTTAACTAGTCATGACTCTAGAACGGTCCAAATGAAACTAAATGGTCCTAAATTTGAAATGAAATGGTATGGTGATTCTTAGTACATACCAATATTACCTATAAAAACTTTATCTGACTTTATGCTTCTGCAACTTGGTTTGGGGCTAAGGAGAGAAAGTGCAAATTTCCTAGGAAATTGAGGTCAAATTCCCTCCAGGGGTGGAGGCCAATTTGGCTCTCCAACTCGAGTAAGACCCTCAAAAATTTAAGAAAATAGTATGGGGATGAATATAAGAGATCAATGGATATAATTAATCATGGTTATTAATCTCTTCAAACTGATTATGATGTGCAACATTTGTATGGTAACTTTCATGGAAATTGCTTAAGGGAAAATTGCATTACTAGCTCAAATTTGAAACATGAAAACTAGAATAGATGGTTCTGAAAGTAAAATGAAATACAGTGGCCATATATAGCATACAAATGGCTGTCTCAACAGCATCAAACTCAGAGAATAACACTCATACAAATCTGATATAAAACTCCTTCAAGATTGAAGCCAAATTCATGAAAACTAATGATGCAATGGCATGAGAATGCAATATTTTCACATAGGATTTTTCTGGATTTATAGCTACAGAGAATATGGTCATGAAATTACAGAGTCATACATCATTTATGGCTTCTGAAACATCAACAAAATCAAATAAGAACTATCATACAAATCTTATATAAAACTCTTTCAAGATGGAAGCCAAATTCATGAAAACTAGTGATTTAATGGCATGAGAATGCAAGATTTTTACATATGAATTTCTTGGATTTTGAGTTACAGAGCATATGAAAATAAAATTACAGATATATACATAAAATACCCCATATTTTCATTAAATGGACGCAACAAATATCAAGCACCACTCCAATAAGTGTGCCATCAACATGAGAGTGTGGGGGAATGGAGAAGAAGGAATGAGGGAATAGGGAGATAGATGAGAACTCGAAATGTATGGAATTTAACCTACAACTAAAAAACATTCATTCATATCCAATGAGAGGTATGAATTTCCTCTCCATCAACCAACTTGTAAAGGAATCCAACTCCTTCGAAATTGGTTCACAAGCAAGGAGAGTGAACACTCACCGTGCAATGGACAAGCAAAATCTCTCCAAAATTCTGGATGCCAATTAACAAATGATAAAAATATATTCTCCTTCCTCATGACATCCTTTTATTAACTTCATGAGGCCTCCTAAGCTCTAATTTCCATCCATGGGCTTCCTCCAACTCATCTTAGTGGTTTAGTAACTTCTATTACACTTGTCGTCTTCTTCATGCTCCAATTCTTTCACCAATTCGAATGGATGCTTCTAACTCCCAAATGCACCCTCTTGGTGGCTATTTTTATCCCTGTCATGTCATATTTTAATAGGTCTGCAATCAGGTTTGAATTTGTCATATTTTTCATAGAATTTTCCATCATTAGACATTGTCATAGAGTTCATGGAATCTCCTTCCAAGTGGCACACATTGTCTTCTTAGTATCTTCCTCTTCCATGAGATTTACACTCCTATCCTAATTTGAATTCCTTGGCTCATGATAGGCCATGTGACACCACATCACCTTCCAAGAATGTTACATTCCTCATGGGTTCAAAATTAGATGAAGGTCATTCCAAGTGTGTGGGGGAATCTAGTCACCCAAAGACTCCGCAAGCTTCCAATTGTCTCCATGAACCAATGCCGCCCTATTTTCTTAACATTTATTATTTGTGTGGCCCATTTTAATGTGAATATAGTAAACTAAGGTCCATTTGGGTCATATATCTCCCTTATTACAAAATTTATGTCTCCACTTCAACCTAGGGAACTAGTAGTTCATGAATCATTATTTGCAAGTAATATTATTTGGATGGGGAAATGATAGGAAAGTTACTCCATTAGTATCCACTTCCTCTTCTTCCACGTACTCTACGTTCTTTCCTTCTCTCTGCCTCAAGGGGGTGATACCAATATTCTCGTTGGAACTCTCACTCGCTTCCATTCCATGGCTCTTTAGGGGTATCTTATCTCCTGGGCATTATTATTTCCCAAACTCTAGCACCCTTATATCACAGAGGACATTTCTACAAAATCTCGTCGAATAGTCCCATCTCTAGCACTCTTCTTTCCTCTCTTCCCCACACTATCTTTCCCAGTTGGATTCTTTTTTATTTTCTTTCTTTTAACTACCTACTTTATCTCATCCCTTATTGCATTCCTTTTATCCATATGGAGTCATTGTTCTTCTGGATCCATTTTTGCTCCTAACTATTCACCCACTGCTTCATACCCAACCCCCACGATACGGGGTTTACACTTCCATGATATCAGGGTTCAATTTCATTAGCTCTTCTCAATAAACAACATCTTTACCCACATTGGAGTCTGCACCAAGAATTTATTTCTTGGGACCTCTTCAAATATTGCTTATGCGTTGTTATGTGATTCATTAAAACCTATAGCTAATTCTACAATATACCCATATTTCACATGCAAGAACAAGAAATCAATAGCTCTAGAACATTTATTATCTATATTTCACAGATCTTCTATCTTCTACTCAGTCCATACTATTGGCCAAATTTCTCTCCAAATTTTATTAATCTCAAACCACCTCTTTCTCCTTTCATATAACAAAACAGGAAGCTCACGAAAGAAAAATTCATGCAAATCTGAATAAAGATACATGTCTTTCCAGCACTGTGGTGAAATCGGGAGTCCTCAAGTCTTGTTTTGCACAAACTCATCCTCCTTGCTTTCCAAACATTATTCGATCTCAACTTTTGTGGTATTCCACCTCATTTATTCATCCTCCATTCACAATCCCCATCAGATCCCAGCAATGGAAACATTTTGTTGGCTAGTGGTTTTTCATACCTAGGATTCAACTTGCATCACCAACAAAAAACCTATAGGGTCCAAAAAATTTAATACCTTGCAAGCAGGATAATTTCTCACCTGAGATGCGCACAGGAAATTGCAAAGACCAATTACAGGGATGCATAGGAAAGGATGGGTTCCTTACATCCATTAATACATTCAATCATTCACGTATCTATGCATTTGAAGCATGAACAAGTCACTCATTTATCTTCTAAGAGATTGAACATTCACCATACATTCAATCATCAAGAAACTGCGCAAGGAAAATTTGAGATAGAAGCTATATTATATTCATCTTCAATTCCATGTCTTTAGATCTAACTCAACAGCTTAATGTTTCTCATTCATATCTCAATACAAACACCATACTATCAATGGTACACAAATACATCATAGCATTACTGACTGAAAATATTTCACAGAACATCTTAGAACTAAGCATATCCAACAAAACCCATCCCTTTACAAAATATCCCTTTATATAAGCTTAGGTTCCAAACTGCAAAACTATTGGTGTGTGTAGTCTCTAACTGAACTCGTCTTGCGGGCTCTAACTAAACTCAATGTGCAACTGCTTCTAATCATCTTCTCTAATTGGCACGCAACTACTTTCAATTGGTCCAAAACTTGGGCACCAACAGTTGGTTGTGAAGATCAATTTCTAAAAGTTACTATTTTCTACAAAATGGCACTAATGCAGAGACAAGAACAAACTCCACGAGGACACACCATGAGATTGAATATCGAGATGCATAGTTATGCAGTTGTCTAACTAATTCTATGGATCGTGGACAAATTTTTTGATCCCCTTTGTGCACTTAGAGTTTCTATAGATCGTGTGATCCTCGTGCATTTATTTTTGTTGTGCATCCTTAATGAACAACTATGTTTATTTTCTTATTGTGGATTGTATGATCCTCATTAGGCATCATAAAGCAGTTGTAACAACTTACTTCTATTTTGCAGCTCTCAACCTATATAATTGGTTTTGATTTTGTAATA
The DNA here is from genome assembly GCA_001517045.1 of Pseudotsuga menziesii. Classification (NCBI taxonomy): domain Eukaryota; kingdom Viridiplantae; phylum Streptophyta; class Pinopsida; order Pinales; family Pinaceae; genus Pseudotsuga; species Pseudotsuga menziesii. The sequence continues at coordinate 266,731 of LPNX010274829.1, forward strand.
TTTTAGAGCTCTACTGAAGTTGTTGAAAATATTATTGTCTTAGGCCTAGACATGATTAAATGCTTCTAAATTCTATTAGGATCGAAGACTATAAAAAACAATGTTGTTTCTCTTCATAAAGAGACAATTTAATTATGAGTATAGTTGTAATCAATATAGTATTTTGATAACTTTATCTAATTTTGATTGATACTAATTTTCCCAACATCCCATTGTGTGAATTGACCTTGTTTTTTCTTATGAGAAGTATACTCAACACTTTGCTCCATAGGGTCAAGACCCACTCTAAAGGATAGAACTAGGTGTTGCATATATTTACTAAGATAATATTATGCATTATATTTTAGTAGCAATTTTATCTATGTAATTAAATTGATAATTGTAATTCGTCTAGCACATTAATCATTTCAATCTTTAAGTTTATCAATTCTGGGTTATTTTCATTTTTTTGTTGTTGAATGTGTGTGAGCACTTTTATTTTTCCGGCTTATATTTTTATTTGAGTGGTGATTTTTTTGATTGAATTCCTAGAAGAAGAATAAAACCAATATGTAGAATAATTCTCTAGGCCTACTGCAAAAAGTACATGGCACCTCATAAGCTCAAGAAGCCTTGGTCTTGAAAATTAAATGTACATGTGCCCTAAATATCCATATCATCACTTCTATATTGATAAAGGTTTAGAGAACTTGTCAAAAATCTACAGTGCGTACTTGCATCTATAACTTACAAATGTCATATAGGTATTTATCCAAGTCCATAATTCCATCTTGAATTGTTCGTCATCTTGGTCTTGGACAAATGCTAGAGTTTTTGTATATTTCTATACATTCGTATTTTGAGATAGTATATTCTATATAAGCACTTCCATTCTTTGTCTGCAAGGAATATCCTTTGTAAGGAAGATTTATATGCATTAGTTGTACTTGGATCATTCTTTGGCTAACTCCATCAGAGAATAATGAATGTACTAACATTTTTGTAAATAGAAGTGTGGTAGGCCTTCAAAAATATTTGTTTGTATTTCATAATGACTTGAAAAGTGTGGGTGTTGAAAGTAAAACTTTGACTTAACCAAAGAATGAATACAAGGACATTTTGGCAAGATCAACTTTCCATGTAGCATTTTCTCTATGCATTTACTAATAGTTATTGAGATCATATGAATGGGTCGTTACTTCTATTAATATTTATTATCTTACATTATATGTATTTATCGACAATATAAGTGATTGAAATCCAATTAACATCCAATTCTTATAAGAAATAAAAATAGAGGACAAATGTGATGAAGTCCTAGGCTCACAAGAACCCAAGGGTGTTATCGTATGTTTTTCCCTATGCAATTTTCTATGTGATCCTCATCTCATAGTGTTGTGTTTTTCCCTTTGAAACTGACTTGTACTAACTGTTAGAATGGTGTTGAATGCAATCTTGACTTTGACTCGAACAATGATAACTTATTAAATTTGATGAATCAACAACATTGTAGAGATACTATGGTTCAAAATCATCATCATTGTTTGTGTTGAAGTCAACACTATACGTAACACTCCTCTAGCGATGTTTTTCAAACAACATATGTGTAGAGATATGCGACAATGGTCATAGAAAAATGCCCCCATAGACATCAATATATTATTGTTCCAGTGCCATTCCACTTGTTCATATGTCTTTATATCAATGTTTCAACATCATTTTAATTACATAGACATAATAATCAACATAATATGGAAAAATAATTATCGCAAAAAAATCATTTGTTTATCTTTATATATCTAAGAATTCCAATTCCACAAAGTTTATATACATGAGAATGTATCAATGAGGTTGTGTAGAAGGAAACTCTTTATTTAGTATTACATGTAAATAGTTCAAGAAAGAAACAAAAATGATTAATTAGGGAGGGAAAATGTATTGTAGAATCTACATGAATATTTAAAAATATATAAAAAATAAAATATCAAGTTTTATGTTCTAAAAAAATAAATGATAAAATTGAGAAGATTTTTTTTAAGTCTATAAATTTGAATATAGTATACATTTAATGAAATTAGTGTTTATTTTTATATACATGAAAAGGTACTAATGAAGTTGTGTAGAAAGAAACTCTTTATTTTGTATTATATTTTTGAATATAATGTATATTTAATGAAATTGGTGTTTTTTTTATATACATGAGAAGGTACTAATGAAGTTGTGTAGAAAGAAACTTTGTATTTTGTATAAATGTAAATAGTTCAAGAAAAAAAATGACAAATTAAGGAAAATAAAGTTTACAAAAATATTTAAAAAAATCTAAAATAAATATCAAATTTTATGTTTTAGAATAAAATGATAAATTTGAGAAAAAAATTAAAATTAAAAAATCTATATATTTGAATAGAATTTACATTTAATCAAATGTTTTCTTAATATTACAACCTTAATTCTTTTGGAAAATAAGAAGATTGTGTTTTCTAGATAAGTTGACCCTCGGTTGGACCTTATGAGAATATACAAGATACACAATACCATTCACTTCACATAGTCGTTCACTTCACATGATGAGAATATACAAGATACATTGGAACATGTTGAATTAAAGAAGAAAATTAAAATCCATGATGTTTCATTCCCAATACATGATCTTAAAGACATTATTAAAAATGTAACGTTTCATATATTTTTTTCAGAGGAAAAAATACCAGTCTTTGTTATTCATAGAATCAAAAGACTTATTATACATAATCCATCTTTCTTGGCAAAAAGGAACAATATGATGCCATCAGCATAAAAAACATACAATGATCAAGTCTACAGAAAAAACAGCAATCATCCAAGAAACAATAAAGTCTGATCATAGCAGACTTTTCTCGTCATTCCTGATATCTCAGGTCAGAAAATGCAGTGCATCGGAGGTGAACCCAAACAGACATTCCTTGAGAAAAACTAGATGGCTGAAAAAGTCTCGAACATGACAGACAGCAGAGCCAATCAGCTGTAAAAATCAAATGTTGAATAAACAAGTGGAGATGAGCAGCTAAAATAGCAGAAAATGGCCATGATCTATGACCGATCCATCTAGTGATTCACAGAAAGTTCCATATCCCATATCCAAAAGCAAAGCCTGTTTAGAGAGGCCATCAGCCATCATGTTATGCTCACGGTATATATGCTTGAAAATCACCGGAGGGGCAAGATAGAGCATATCATTTATTTCATCACACCAATGTTTCAGAGAAGGAATATCCATGGCAGAAAGTCCGTTGAGCCAAGAAATTATAACCATTGAGTCACCATATATCAATTGTATGGGAATACCCATCATCGTAACGTTTCATATTTATGGACATAAACCTTCCTTTGTTTCACTTTGAAATGCAAAATAGAGGTTGCATTATATTTGGATTTCAAACATTTACATGTTCATTTTCTTATAATTTAGTTGGGTTTATCTTCATGGTGACATGTTACATTCTATCCCTATTTCACGTATCTATAATTTTTGTTATTTTTTTAAACAAGTGGCGTATCTATATTTTTTGTTATTTTTTTAAACAAGTGACGTATTTATATTTTTTGTTGTTTTTTACTAAGTGACGTATCTATACTTTTTGTTATTTTTTTAACAAGTAAAAAACATGGTTTAATAGATCTAATTGTTTCATTCCAATAATAAAGTAGTGTTATAGTTATAACAAATCTCTCTATTTTTATACAAAATTATGAGAGCCCTCTTTAGAATTTTTGTCTCCTTGCAAAAATGAACTGTTTTGATTTGATTTGTTGTTTGAATTATGATATTTTTTGTTTTAATTATTTTTGAGTAAATTTTGATGAATTGTTTTTCAAAACTATATGTTTTTTGACAGTTTTGATGCTCGAATTTTCATGTTCCATTTGAAATATCAGACCTTGGATCTCATATTTTCATGTTCATAAAACCAAGATTATCGATATCTCGATCCTGACATTTCAAAATTATCGGATGTCAAAAGTTAGATACTTTTCAAAAAAAAATTAAGTCCTTCTATTTTCTGACGTACCACCCCCGATATCTTAATCCTAATAATAATCTAGGATGTCAGAAATCATTATTTAAGCGAGTAATTTTACTTTCAATTTCCTGATTCCGATATTTTAAACAATCAGATGTCGGACGTCGACAACACAATTGATGAATCATTCAAAATGGTCCCAACATTCGATAATCTTGGAGGGGCCCATATCAGGTTAGCATATTTTAAGTCGAAAGCTTATGTACCCAAAGTGTGTGTAATTAGTTGGCACTAAGAACAAATCAAATCAAAAAAAGTATTTGTAATTATGCTTTAACCACCAATCCTGTACTTCACATTTATTGTTGATCGAAAGTTAATTTCGTTGTGGATGAATCTATACTTACTCATTTTTTGTTAACAATTTTGTCATTTTACTCTATTTACACCCTTGGCTATTAGTCGCAAAATGTCTAGAGACCTACCTAGGTCCCTAGTTTTATGAATACGAATATAACTAAATTTAATCTGGTAACATGTTAACTTTTTTTTAAAACAAACTTATTATGTCCTGGGGAAGCAGGATATATATGAATCGTTCTAGCAGATTAATTTAACCATACCATAAACTTTTTTTTTTAACTATAGAGTTTTCTATAGTTATAATTTTATTTATTAAATGAATTTTTAATCAAAATTATTTATCTAACACCTAATTGGTTATAAAACAATGACTCAAACCTTATTTGGTGCCCCATAAGGAGGCGGCACTATGTGGTCATCATTTTTGCAGTTTCGTACGTGGCTATAATGGTAAGGAATGCGATACCATGAAAATTTTAAATTTTAAATAATGGTAAGGATCTTCCATGAGTCGTACGTCTGCAGTTTTATGAAATTTTAAATGAAAATATTTCTTGATCCCGCATGCAAGATTCAAGAAGTGCATTAATTGTGACTACATTAATCCTATCAATCATTTATTTATTCCCGTCCTGGCTTGTATTTTTAAATAGGTGGTTGGAGTTGTAAACTTCCAGGAAGTTCCAGAAAATTATTTTTTATTAATCACTTTATACTTGGCATATAAGCGGTGAGATTGGCCATTTCCTTAATTTTTCATTATTTATGTTCTATATATAGATAGGTTAGTTGCATTAATCTGTCCAAGTAGGATTTTAATTTTTGCAGCTTGCAAATCTAAAATCTCAAGTTAAAAAAATTATTAATATGAATTGTTTTAATCATGTAAATTTGTTAAATTATAATTGGCTAAGAAAATGATGGTGTAAGTCTAGGGAATCCTTTTGGTCCAAGAAACACATGTGAGACTTCAGCTGATCTTAAATTTGCCTCGAATAGAAAATAATTTTTACGGAAAATGAATTGTCATACAATGTGACCATACCTGTAAATGTTTATTATTTATTGGGGTTTGTGAAAACAATGGAGGAAAGGGAGATAAACCGAACATATTTTCCAACTTAGGAGCTATTAATGCTCTGCTCCGTTGCTATGCAATCAAGAATAACGCGGAAACAAGAAAATCGAAACGTAATTTTATCAAATTGGGTGCCAGCTAGATCATATATAAAAAATCAAATTAAGATAATGATACCATATCTATCCATCCAGATTTGAGTGCTTTCATTCCTCTGAAAGAGGAATAAACATTGATGCCGCAGGTAAATCTTGGAGAACCGTGGCCATTCTATGCAGAGCTGTTGGAGGCGGAATGCTCGCCATTGCTATATGCATGTTCATAATACCAAAGAAAATGGCATCCGTAATTCTGCTCTGCCATCCGTAATTCTGCTCAAGCAAATCGAAGGTAGACTATTTTACGATAATATAATTTTTTTTAAATATATTTAAATAACCAGGAATGCTCAGTAAAGTCGGCACTAGGAATTTACCCAGTTTGACAAGGACGGAGCGCTCACCCGAGGACGGAGCGCTGCTGCTGTCTCCATACGTGCTTTTTTTAATGAATGGGCTGCCACCCACCATCACAGCTCTGCTCGTTATTACCTTCCCCATTTTGCAATTTGGACTGTCTGGAAAGCACGTAACAGAGCTGTTTTTGAAGGATACAAGGTCAATATTTTATGTGTTCTGCACCCGATTTTATATGCTGCACATATATCCTCCTCTCGGCCTGTCACTGTGGGCAAGAAAATACTTTCTGTTAGAAAGATTGGGCCCAAACCACTCATGATCTATGCTTATGGCTTCTTCGATGGTGCATCAACATCATCTGCAGCAGGTATTGGTTTTTGTGTGCATATCAACGAGAATCACCATCTTGAATTTGCTTTGGGGGTTGGATATGGATCCAATGCAAAAGCTGAACTCCTTGGTCTTTGGGCAGTTCTACACTCTTCCCAAATGATGGGAATACCTCTAGCCCGCATCTATGGTGACTCACAGGTCATTATCCACTGGGCAAATGGTATATTTGCTCTCTCCCCACCAGAGCTCTCTCACTGGTGCAGGGAGACTCAAAAGCTTCTCAAGAGCATCAAAGATCTCTCCATCATTCACATCTATAGGGAACACAATGGGGTTGCAGACCGTCTTTCAAAACTTGCACTCTCATACTCTCCAGGTTCTGGGTATTTTTTTGAATATTTTGATGACCTTTTGGTTACGGAGGACTCTTTTGGGCTCCTTTGAGTGTGTCTGGGGATATCCCCCCCTCTTTTGAGACATGTATTGTTTTGTGGATAGAGTGCTCTTTTTGGACCGCTGCTCTAGCCCCTGTTTTTCCTATAGGTAGGAATGATGATGTATGATCATTACATAATGAGGCAGATATCTGATGGGACACATATTTTGTATTCCATTCCCCTTGGACACATTCTGGACAGTGATTCTGTGTCTTTATGCAATGTATTATTTGTTGATGTTTTTATGTTTATATGCTGATGTATTCCCCCTTGGGGTGGTTGTCACCAAAGCCCTTTGATTCTTAATAAAGAATATCAAGGACTGATTTTTTTTTCTTCTGAAAAAAAAAGGAGGGAAGAGGAAAGCAATGGAACCCGAATTATGCTTTGTTATAATAGTAGAGCTACTTTGGTATCTAATATAAGAAGCCTTGCCCCGTTGTTATCCACCTCTACAAATATCAGATGGCAAGGGCCAGAGAAAGGCCATAGACGAATATTGGGTTATCCCATGCCTCGATTCTTCTCGAGAACTCCACCAAACGGCTCGTGAACTAACATGCAAATCATAACCAGAAAAAAGGTTTCTTTCTAGGCAGCTAGAGTCTCAAATTATATTTAAAATATATTTAAATAACCAGAAAAGGGAAAAGGTTGGGACTAAAGTTATATTTAAAGTACGATGTCTCTATTATAATTAGTTGCAGAAAGACAATTGCGTTTTTATTTCTGCAATTACTTTGTGTGTTTAGAACACAATAAACAGAAGGATAGATGTTATATATGCATTCTATTTTCCTGGAAAATCTTGAAATGAAGTATGGATAAATGTTTAAATAACCAGAAGCAAGGAATTTTATGAATCTTTCTAGTGCATTATAATAAGCTATAAATGTTACTTAATATGACTCTTTCGTAATTATTATTACAGACTTCTTAGATTATGTGAAACGATTACTCCTTCGTAATTATTATTACAGAATTCATAGTTTATGTGAAACGATTAGAAGAGCCCAGAAAAGGTAAGTAATCTTAGTACCTAGCCCAGTCAATTAGTTAAGCCCAGAGAGCATATTATCTATCATTTTCAGTGACAACTTCTCTATGACAATATCGTAGATTAGGTATTCTATTAGTATCCTTTGGGGGCGGGCCTCTTTCTAAGGGGATGCAATAAATATGGGCAGAAAAATAGTGTTTCCTATTCAATTAGTAAACAGAGGACTTTCACTAGATGCTCCTGTATCAGTAAGCCAGACTTCCCATAGAAGCTCGACATGAAGAGAAATATAGGCCCTCGACATGGTTATAAGTGCCCAAAATTAATATTGAAATATATAAAAAAAACAAGAAAACCAAATTGATATTGATATATACTAAAAAAAACAAGAAAACAAGAGGAAAAAAATATATAAAAAGACAAGAAAACAAGAGGAAAACAATATATAAAAAAACAAGAAAACAGAGGAGAGAAATTTCAATCCTACGAAAAAAAACTGAAAATTAATTAATTAAATAATAAAATAGAAGGCGTGGAAACAAAGTGGAGCTCATAGCAACAAGCTAAGAACAAAAAAAAGCTTCTACACTACTGTAAAATCGAGGATCCTAAAACTCTAGAAACCCTAAATAAACTTAAGGAGGAACTAAGCAAAATTTTAAATCTATGAAGAGGGAGATACATAAGAATGAGAACAGACCTTAGCGAGGACGCTCTCAAGTAGATTTTGTTGGTCTTCCAAGTTCTTCTAGTTTTGTTGGAGTAGAGAGAACAGGTGATAGTAGAGTCGAGCTTGATTTGCAGAGCTCCGCTGAAAAAAAAATGGAAGAGAAAGAAGGGGTCAGGGTATGTTACCACCCTCTTAACATTTTTCTCCGCTTGCAGGCCTAACCTCATGTGAGGATCCGCGTCATAGCTCTTAAAGTAAAGTAATTAATGGGTTCTTACTTCATAAATTCATGAGCTAAGGATATCCTGACAACACTTTGATTATTGCACTTAGATTAAGGAGAAAGTTAAAGCAGGCGATTTGAAAAATTATAATTTGGCGATGGTTTAATTTCTTTAACTGAAGCAGGATTAAGAATCAGCAAACAGATGACTGACACGAGATTCAAAATCAGAAATGAAATATTAGACTGCTAACTCTGCGTTGAGTATCTTTTGCACAGATACAAATAAATGCCCAGTTCGAGAAACCTTGAAAAAAATATTTGATTTTTTTGCAAACAAGGATTAACCTGACTGAGTTTCAAGACTAATCAACTACATCTTCCTCGCCAAACTGATATTTAATAAGAAATACATAGTGCAGAGTTCAAAGAACCACCAAGCAAAAACAATTCAAAGGTCCGCCAAACCGATATTTAATAAGAAATACATAGTGCAGAGTTAAAAGAACGAGCAAGCAAAAACAATTCAAAGGTCATGTTGGGCGGAGGGTTGTGTTCCTGTTACAATAGTAATAACGTTGAAGCTATTGATTTAAACCCTATCGGTCTATCCAATACTCCCGTGTAGTTACTTCAGGTTGGTTTATGAAGAAAATGTGTTAAAAATACTAAATACCCTGCTTATTTAATATTAAAAATATTTGTTATTAAATCGGATTTATAAAGCAAGGATCCCTATTAAAATTTCCAATTTCCATGTATGGATAGATTGTGAATGCTAATGAGTTGGCTTGGTGTCGCAGTAATATATTCTCTTGGCATGATCGACACTATTCATCATGGTTGGATCCAATACAAAGGTAATTTATATGGCTATAAACAGTTACTTAGATCTGTAATCAACATTTTTTTATTTAGATATTATTATACATAAAGAGTAGCATATTTGGGAAATGTGTAGGTTAGGAGTTCCAATAATATTTGCTAGTTATTATAAATGTTATTTTATATTATTATTAAATATTGTTGTATATTATTATGAATAGCATCCTCATAGCTTATGTTTTCTTTTGAAATATTGACCTTCTCCATATGAGCTCATAAGCTTCCTCATTTGAATTAGCCACTCAAAATGTCAAAATTATTCCTCGTCACCTCAAATTCCCCACTTAAAAACATCACTAAAAATGTCGAAACTATCATTCGTCCACTCAAAATAGGCTATTCTAGTACTTTATTAGTCAATATGCTACGATTGGTTCGTATTGTAAATGAAAACAAAAGCATCCTCAGAAAATTTGGATTCAATAATAAAAATCAAGTTTGAAAAATGATTACCCTGCTATTTAGAATTTCCACTTTAAAAATGATTTTAATTTAACAAAAATTATAGTTTTACTTTTAAAAAAATCTTGTAATTTAAAGAAATTTAAAAGTTTAGTAAATCTCTTGAAAGTTTGACACTTTTAAAAATTATTATAATTTAAAGAAAAATCTAGTTCTACTTTTAAAAAATTCTTGTAATTTAAAGAAAATTTAAAAGTTTGGTAAAATATTCTGAAATGTTTGAATAAGAAACTTTTTAGGTGAAGTGTTTGTAAACTTTTGTATAGTTATTGTGTTTACACCTCAATTATATATATTTACACTGGTTTCAAAACATTTGCTAATTATAATTACCAAGATACTTCAGCTTAGCCTAAATAGCAATGTCGAGGACATTGCCACCTCGTAGCTCTTGTTTTATTATACAGAGGGACTGGCCTATTCTTTTTTATTTAATTGTTCACTTCACAATGAAATTTTTTTATAAAAATACCATTCAAAATAAAATCAAGGAACTTTTATAATTTCTCTATTTGAAATAAAATCCACCCATATTCTATACTTGATGTCGACGGCAATAAACCACATATGTTGAAAGGAATGCCGATTATATTATATTATATATTTTAAAACAAAATTTAAATTTGATTAAATAGTTTTTTATTTGATTCATAAAGAGTTTGATTTTTATGTCCTCACCATTTAAAACAATACTCTTACTTAATTTTTATGTCCTCACCATGTAAAACAATACTCTTACTTGAGGCCTAATTTATCTTTGATGTTTAAAAGAGTTTATGGTATAACAAGGGAGGCTAAAGGCAGCTAGGCCCTGCCTCATGTATACGTTTAAATTTTATGTATTAAGTTTCAGTTGACGAGCGCAGTTGAAGAGCGGATGTCAAAAATCAATTTGTGGATCTTTTACATATTGTTGAGTCATAGATCGCTTGATGTCCTGTGAATCCTGTTACGATGTTGTGAGTGTCCTGTCTCTGCATTTGTTCTCTCAATTTTCAATCGAAGGAAGGAAGTGAGCCATTCATGAGTGAGCATCCACGCCCATCTAAGGATGAAGAAGAGCAAATGACTGAGACTGTGCATGAAATACACGTGTAGCTCCTCACAAAAACTTATAACTGACTCCAAAAAAAACTTTAACCGTATTGATGGCACTTTAAAACCTTTCGCGTCTTCTTCTGCAAAACAAATGACAGTCAGCGGGTTAGCCAGAATTCAGTCGCTCAACATTTGGCATCCTTGATGTTGCATGAGTGGCACGCTGAGGTAGAATTAAATGGCATGTTTGTTAAAGCCAAGACATCTGAACACTCACAATTATCAATTATTTCCGCACTGATATGCATATGTTGCTGTGTTATCAGTGGCTATTAGCCAAATCTATGTGATTAAGTGCTTTCAATCTTTTCCGTTTCTTAAAGCATAATAGAGATGGTATTATTTTAATAAACAAATTGAGGTTTATACTATTTGTCATTATTTAATTAAATGTTACCATTATTCTGTTTTGTTACATTGAGACTCTTTTTTTCTGTCGTTAACCAACAATAAAAAGCGCACATGTAGTAAACATTTTAGTTCGATTGACATCCTCCTTACTGCTTGCAAATGGAAAGCATTCTGATGTTATAAAGTGAGTCGTGGTCATCCAGGTATAAAATATTGTTATTTGTTTAACAGGTATGCTTATGTATATTGCCTTCAATGAAACCTGGATGAATAGTAAGTTACTATAAAGCATAACATATGCCTTTTATATAAGTAGCAGTAAAAAGAAGCATTACTAAGGGGCACAGCTGTAGCGCGAGAGCAAAAAGATAAAGTGTTAAAACATGGACAATGTTGGATGCAAAGCCAAAGTAATAAAAGGAGAAGACCATAAGTGTAGAGCTCAAGCTAAAACCACAAAGAGAACCCTTGTTAAGGCAAGAGGGACCGAAGGAAAGGCAGTGGAAAAAATAGTGGGCAGAAAACCTTTACTCCAACATGCTTGTAGCGGTTTGAATGAGGGAAATCAAGGGATGTTTCCGCCATGCAAAACTACACCAAGACTTGGAGGACCAAGCAAACAAGTCTGCAAGCACAAGAACAAACGAAAGAGGTCTAACTAAATATCTCTTGTTTTTTCTATTGTAAGAAGAGAGGCTACAAGGCTTATGTTTGTTGGCACTCTGGTGCATGTTCCTTCGGTGGGAGGAATGGCAAGAAAACTTCCCCAAGATAGCAGCAAGTTCAGAAGAACGTAAACAAGAATGCCAAGTAGCCCATGCAGTCGCATGAATTTTTGATAGCATTGCAAGTTTACTGGACATTTGGAAGCCCAGTGTTGGAGGCTTCATCCAGGTTTGCATCTCGTGAACCACCGTATCTAAGAAACAGGTTTGGAGAGCCAAGGTTAAGGAGACAGGATGAGAAAACTTATAACAGTTTCTGTCCATCAATATAAGAATGAGAAAACTTATAATACTTTCCGTCCATCAAATATAAAAATGGCTGCAAGCGCTCCTCCTCCTGATGCAAAAGAGAGCTCTCCAGACGACATGCAAATTCCCATAGTTGACCAATATTGCGTCCTGTTTCTCTGAAGTATCCCTCTCTTTATATAAGCTGGAAGAGAAGATCGGACACGAAAACAAATAAAAAAGAAACTAAAAGATGTCGTCATAAAAATTGGGTTCAAACAAACAACAGTTATTGTAATTGATGATAAAGTAATCACACTTGCTAAGTTGCTACCGTTGGAGAAAGCAACAAAGGTGCGTGAATATTTTTATTATGTACACAACGAAAGAGCAGGCACGTTGTGTAGCTTCTGTTGTGTTACAAATATATAATTGAATAATAATAATGTTTCACTATGTATCGATGAGCGGGAGACATGCTGGTGACATCACGTCTATGAGATCCGTTGGGAAGGAAAACAGAGGCTAGCAGAGGCGCTGCTGCAAAAGGACAATATGCACGGAGTTTCGTGGTTAGGTGATTACGTGGCCACTCGATTGAGTGAGTTGGAGCTTACTATGTCACTTGAGCCTAGAAGATATCATATGCATGACCATTATGTCTGACACTTTGAGACTAGAAACTTCATAACCTTTACGTGTCTACAAATCAACACCCGTTAATTAATTAATGAGCATGTCTACAACTTGGACATGGTTTCATGCTATTTACAACAACCCCGCACATCAAGGACTAGGGTTCAATTCTCCATGAATCACCCAATTTCTTCATTGCGCCAGAATAGATGAAGGATCCACACCGATGAACCATGAGTGCCCTCAGGGAGCTGAAGCATAGCGTCAATTAGAAAGCCTTGTTTTAATTACTGACCGCTTGACTTCTTGTAGGGCTCTTGATCGCTAGCGCTTGCCGAAAAAAAGCATCACATGGGGTCCAATACTGATTTCCTTCATTAAACTGTTGATTTGTTCTCCCGGCGAGATTACCCTCCTTTAACTTTATTAAAGATAAAGCTCATTTGAATAGTTTGTTTATTATACACAAGGTGGCCTTCATAACGCTTGGCGAAAAAAAGCATCACATGGGGTCCAATATTGATTTCCTTCATTAAACTGTTCATTTGTTTCCCCGGCGAGATTACCCTCCTGCAACTTTATTAAAGATAAAGCTCATTTGAATAGTTTGTTTATTATACACAACGTGGCCTTCAAAACCCTTTACCAACTCAAGCCAAATGGCAAAGCCGTGAAAACATGCAAAGGTGCGAATAACATGAATAAGGATGCTCAGCCTGGAATACAGATCATATTACTATGATCCAGCACAAAAAGTGAATATGGGGATTTATGAAATATGCTGAAACACTTATTTTCAAAAACAAAGAATTAAGTTGTATCTTCTTGAAGTTCATGAGAATGGCAACGGTTCACCAGTCATCATTAAAGCAGTCGTTCTCATGGAGAAATTGTCAATAATCCGGAGATGTTCTAGCTATTTATGGAGGTTCCCATTCTGCCGAATTTGAGCCCGCATGCTGAGATGAAGATAAGAGCGCCCAGATAACAGTATGTGATGGTAAAAATCAATTATTACAGGTATCTTTTCAAATATTTGTAAAACTAATTTGAAAATAAAGGCTTGAAAAAATCTAAAAATTTCCTCAACAACCATCTTTTTTTGTCCTTCCGCGTATAAGTGTAAGAGAGTCGACTCAGCTCACATGGAGACGAAGACGATTTGCTCACCTAGCGTTATTAAATGTTCTAGCGTTTTAGGTTTACGGGTCTCCTATGCGTAGGCTCAGGTTTAAATTCACACAATATAGATTCATGGTTTTATGAGATTAAAGGTTATTCGTGTTTTTTCAAGATTATTTACACATATTTAAGCAACTTTCAATGGTGAATGACCCTTTCCGTAAGTTGCTTGCACTAGTAAATGACCCTCTCTGTAACTTGTTTGCATTGGTGGATACTCCTTGGTAAATAATCCTTTAATTGTCCTGTATGAGCGAGTCGTTTCTACTCAAGGCCCCTGGGTTTTGGATAATTTTGTGTGAGATCCTCTATAATTAATTTAACCCAGGAGTTTCCATTTAAAATTGATGTAATATTAAAAGCAAGTGTTTCTTTTTGTTTCTATTTATGTGGATGAAGCCGTTACTCTATCTTTGAAAACAAAATCGATTTAGGTGTCTATTGAAGATGCAACAATTATGAAAGGAATTCAAATTCAACAGGAAATGAAATGATACAAAACATAAAATTCAATGGGAAATGAAGTGATACAAAACATAAAGATCGATTTCACTATCGTATGGTCATGACTTTGACACAATAACAGTAGAATTCTTGTTTGCGATAGCTGGATGGACATGGATTTATGTATCTTCTCTTTTTCTTCATTTTTAGATGATGCAGCTTTCCTTTTTGGCTTGTGCTATCTCTTTCATTTGGGCATTTGAATAAGTTCGACAGTTTCAAGCATATTAATGACACGATTTCTCTCTTTGTTATATTCATCTAGATATTAAATCGATGTGAATCCATGCAGTTGTAGCTTTAGTTAGAGGGCATTTTGATTCTCACTTTTATTCTCCAGGAAGCAAACCCTGTGAATCATGAGGAGTTAAGTATTCCTTATCTTTGTTGATACCGGATTGCTAACAAGGTATCCAATACACTCAAGCATTTGGTAAATAATGTGAAATTATGAATTGAATTTTGGAGGCAATCATAAGTGGATTTGTTGCAGCGTTATCGTCGTCATAGGCAGGGACTTCTTAAATTCATTCTAACAGCAGGCATAATTGAAAAAATTGTAACACGACCTCTAGACGATGTAGACTTGGACCAAGACAGTGTTGATTATGTTTATGAATGACTACTATGTCCCTGGCTTGGAGGCAGACACCAACTGAAGATAGACAGAAGGTCATTGCTCCTTTACAGAGGCTCATATCCAGGAAGCAGGTCTTGCAAGCCAGCCAGCCAGCTGAGATACAATCATTGTAAATAGCCTCTAGTCCGTACAGGTGTGTTGATGCATTCAATATGCTTCTTTGGAAATATTAAATATCATTTCAGCAATATTAGATTATTTATGGAAGAAAAAAATAACAAAAACAACATTGAACTTGTCTAGACATTGTGGAGAGTAGAAGACCATACCTCAAAGTGGAGTTTGAAGACTTTTAAACACATTCAAGAGCTCAGAATGATTGAAGCCGCCAATAAATCTGCATGTTTTAGACTAGCGATTTTTAATGGCAGGATGTATTCAGAATCCTTCTTTTTTGCATTTCTGCTACATAATGTTGTTGAGGCTGAAATTAGAAACAACAAACTATCATTCTAGTCGATAAAATAATCTATAAAACCAGAACATGTATTGCATGAAATCCATAACATCTTGCATCTAAAATATAGACACGTTGAAATAATAGCCACCACATTGAAAGAACAAATAGCCATGTTGAAATAATTGCCACCACATTGAAAGAACTGCCACATATAGTTAAAAAGGCGATGCACCCACAAAGAACAAAAAATCAATGTAATCCGTAATATTATAACATTTAATGTTAGAGTCTAATGCTAGATGAATTCCTAGCATTACTCTTTTCATAAAAAAAAATTCAAACAATCTTACACTTCCGGTATACTTTAACATAGACAATGGACACGTCCGCCTCGATATGAGGCCAAATAAGAAGTCAAAATAGCTTATTGGTGAAGAAAAGTTATATAGACATTAATTGGTTGCCTCGATATGAGGCCAAATAAGAAGTCGAAATAGCTTATTGGTGAAGAAAAGTTATATAGACATTAATTGGTTGAGTAAAATGGTAGGAAAAAAAAATTAGGATTAAATGTTTTGAATTCTATGTCATTTAATAAAAATGATGGTAAGTCGAATACTATAGTCCCTGGGTAGCTTATTGGTGGAGAAAAGTTATATAGACATTAATTGGTTGAGTAAAATAGTAGGGAAAAAAAATTAGGATTAAATGTTTTGAATCCTGTGTCATTTAATAAAAGTGATGCCAAGTGGAATACTATATTCCCTGCTAGCCCAGGGGCAAGGACTAATAATGTGGATGCGAATAATACTTCACCATGTAAATCAATACTTTTATTTGAGGCCTAATTTATCTTTAATGTTTAAAAGAGTTAGTATATTATAATAATGTGGACGTAATTTTTTAAACTTTTTATTAATCAATATTAAATTTATTATTAAAAAATAATATAATTTTTAAAAGAGTTCATATTATAGTAAAGTAGATGTGGATTTTTTTATTTTTTATTAATTTATCAATATTAAACTTATTATTTAAAAATAATATTGTTGAAAGTAAATATATTAAAAAAATATAATAGTATTAAACTTATTATTTAAAATTAATTTTCTGAAAAGTAAATGTATTAAAAAATATAATAATAAATTTTAAGAAAGTAAAACAAAAATATAGAAAAATATAATAATTTTTTTATTGGAAAAGTTTAAAAATTGTAAGGTTTATATGGGTCTTGAATATTTTCTTTAAAATATTTTATTAAATTTGGGATGTTGATGGTTTTAAAACTAACTTGATTAGATTACTTTAGAGGTGACAATGTTAGATTTCAAGGTTCGAGGGTTTTAAATAATTAAAATATCTTATGAAAAAATAAAGTTAGGGATTTTTCTTTCCTAAAACTCAAATGAAGGGTGAGACACAAATTTAGAGATGGTGATGAACTTTGTTGTATATTGTGTGATAGTAAAATTTATAAATTGCTTGGTAAAGTTTTATAATACAAATTCATGTGAATTAAGTGAAACCAGGGATTTAGAAAAAACATATTTATAGCTTTTAAAATAGTTTTCACACAAAATTGAAGTGAGCTTCTCCAATTTATATTTTTTTCAAACTAAAAACAGTGAACTTGAATATATACAACCTTGAAATGCATAAAGATTATGCTGCAGCTGCAACCGTTCTCCCCAAATTTCTTAAATTTTGGGCCCCTCCTCATGATTTAGCGTTGTTTTTAATCGTTGGATCCTTTGAACCTTTTGGTCGTGCTTTAGTGTTGGATGATTTTAAAAGATTGACTCTCGGCCTATTTTCAGAGATTGTGTGTTTTTGAAGTTGTTTGGGTCGTCGATTGTGAGTTTGGTTTTGTTGATGGTTTTTTGAAAGGTCGTTGTTTCGAAGGTGAAATGTACTTTGACCATTGTTGAATTTTAAAACTCTCCGAACACTTAATTTTTCTATTGATCGAGCGTCATTTTTTGTTTAATCGGAAGCCATAGCCGTTTCCTCTTCCGTCGTTGCGGCTCCCAAAGCGGCTAAGCACCCGAAGTATAAAGCGCTCCGACTGCCGATGTGTGTTAACCCTTTAGTCCCGTACCCGTAACCTTTTCTCTTCCGCCGTTGCGGCTGGAAAAGTCATTTGGCTTCCGATGTGATGTCTTCCGATTTTCGACTAAAGCTTTTCCTGCCCGCGTTTCGCGTGTCTTTAGCCCTTGTCTCTTCCGTCGTTGCGGCTGGGAAAGTCATTTGGCTTCCGATGTGATCTCTTCCGACCTCCGATTGGATTTTCTCCCGCCCGCGTTTCAGGTCATATCTTTTCCTGTCGTTGGTGGTTTCTTTAGAACCCGTAGGTGGACGTAGTAGTGGTGCCAACGTTCGTTAACCCTTGTGGCCGTAATGCAGTGCTTGGCCTCTCTTAATGCTTAGTCGTTTTAGTTGATACGTTTTGAATACGGTTCCGATGAATGATGCACGTCATTTGATTACAGGTGGTTTCCGGAGCTTGGTCAAATCACTACGGCGCACAGGCATAGCTGGACAGGTTTTGGAAGAAGTCGAACCGTGACCGTCTGGATCACTAGCAGGACAAACGAAGGAAAAGACAAATTGACTGCCGACAAAGGCACAGGCCAGAAAGATCTATTAGTTACTAATCAGATCATGAATGCATACAGAAAATAAAATGGGAAGATGAAACGTTTTAAGGGATGGGAAAAGTCATACGTTGGGGGAACCCAAGCGATCTACTGTTTTGTTTAAATATTTGAAAGTTAATAGCTAGAGGGGCTTTTTCCCTGGAAAAAATTGTAACTTAAGGCTTGTAAGAGGAACTATTTCGTTTTACAACCAGAGACTGCAAATTTTGCCTGTTGGAGGAAGTACTATGTGGAATATGTCAATGTGATTAAATGAACAATGTTGAATGTGAACTATTTCGTTTTACAACCAGAGACTGCAAATTTTGCCTGTTGGAGGAAGTACTATGTGGAATATGTCAATGTGATTAAATGAACAATGTTGAATGTGAACTATTTCGTTTTCAGCTGTGCCTGATTAGCTGTAAGAGTGTTCTAATTTCTTGAACCTATGTTCTTGTCTGAATGTTCTTCAGTACCTTTATGATGTCATTTCCACTATGAGTAATGAAAATTTTAACTGTTGATGAGCTATCTTATCATATATACTTTTATTCATGTTTATATGTTTGCTTATAAGAACAGCTATCTGTGATTTGCCATAACACATGAACAGGGGTGCATTACTCATGAATGAATACCCAGCTCTCTAGAGATAGTTTAGTTAGTATTTATTTTCTTGCATGATTTGGATGCTTGTGAGTCTAAGACGAGAGGTAAGAACCTGCGCATCACATTGTGACTACTCTTTGCATCTTTATCACTCTGCATTGTTAATTAGGCACGTGCATATCATACTTAAGTCAAAAATACAAAATACACAGTGGACCGGGCCACAACCGATAAAACCTTTGTTTTTGTTACTTGACCTACGGTAGCCAGACCGCAAACCGGACGGATTCCCTATACCAAACAGTCACGGGCTAATTGGGAACATTGACTGGGGAGAATCCCTTGCTGTTGTTTCCTGCGAATTTCCAGGCCTCAACAGATTCCAAATGAATTGTCATTTTTGGGGTTTCGTACTTAAGTTTGCTCCTCTTAGCCTCCAACAAACCAGTTTATAAACCAGTTTATATTCTTAATGTATTTTGCATTTAAATCAAATTTCAAAATCTATATGATGCTCTTGGTTCTTTAATTAAAATCAGCAATCACCAACTAATCATGATGTAATTTACTCAAAATTAAAATCTAATTTCCAATACCCCAGGACATTTCCACCTTCGTGGCTCTTGTTCATGTAACATTTCTATGCAGGTATAAAACAAATGGAGTTTTGTTTCTTTTTACAGGTATAAAGCAAAGTAATGTCGCAATATAAATCATTTTTACAAACATATTATTTGAAGTATATTCATTCTATTTTCTTTCAAAACAACATAAAATTTGAAGCATTAAGAATACTACCTGTAAATAGTAGTTTGTCCGAGCTTGGATTTGTCCTTGCAATCTTCATCATGGATTTGTCCTTGCAAATATTCGGAAGCTAGAAAATCCCCCTTCAGATATTGTAAATCACAAATAGATCCATCCGACTCAATAGAGCATGTCCAGGCGACACCCTTCAGATATTGTAGGATAGGGTTACATAAAACTCAACCGACCAAATGGGTTTGCCACCCTGCCAACTAGGAACATCCTCGCTGGCTCCCTAGCTCCAAGAACTATGTTCTTGAACCCCTGAGCCCAAAACCTTAGTACAACTAGCCCAACCAGTTCAAATTCTTCCCTTTCCCACAGAGAAAACCATACAAAAAACCAGAGTCCTCTACTCTGTTTTCTTCATGCCAACCTCCTCCTTTCCAAATCCATCTCACTCTCTTCTTATCTCCTCTTCCTCCCTTCACCGACTCTTTACTACCTTATCCCTTCATTAAAGCCACAACCAACTTCTTATCCACTAAGTGAGGGTTCATTTAATTTTCCACCTATTCCAGATTCGATATAAATCCACAGTCATGTAAGACAACCATAATAATATTAAATATTAAACTTTGATGTCTATAGAATAGTACAATATCGGATTATTTATTTAGATAAAATATACCATTTGACTCGGACATTAATTCTACATCAATCTGCAATTATAAAATTATTATTCACTCACATAAGTCAACATAACTTTAGACATAACATTGTACACTTCAAAATTAAGTCATCACAATAACATACTTCAACGATACCTTAATCATCATAATGTCTGATTTATTCTATTTAATTTGTATATTTTGTCATAAAATATATTTAATTACTAATTTTTATTAACTTACTAATTCTCTTCCATAAATAAAATAATAATGTATGTTATTTATAATTACTATACACCACGGTCAACAATATTATCTACTTCTTTATTACTAATTAATACTTATTTTCACCTTATTTAATGGTAATTAATTATAAAGTGTTTATAAATAATCCTAATTAATATGGATTTATTAACATATTCTAATTAATCATATTTAATCCTAATTAACTATATAATCAATCATAATCGTTATTCAACTATTGACCATGTTCAACAATGGAATCTTAATTATTAATTTTTTAATTAGCATTTATTGATCAAGTCGATAATAACCTTATTTAAGATAATTAACACCATTAATACTTACATAATGATTTAGTAATCCTAGTATTTCACTCAACAATTAAGTTAATTAAAATCTTATTAACATTATTAATATCATTAACATTATTCATCTTTATTGGTCACAATAAACAACTAACCCCAATCACAATTAATCAACCATTCATTACTAACTTGATGTAATAATATCATTTATTCTTAACTAAATAGGTAATAGTAATGTAAGGAGTCATAACTATGACGTGTCAATTCCTAATAAAAATAGCTTAATATTAATTCACACAGGCTTATACATATGTAGACGAGTTATGTAAGTGTAGCTAATGCTTACATACATCGTGTAGGTACACTAATAGTACTTAACCACACATGACACATAATCACACAAGTTACTATCTGTCGACACACTTATAAACATGAATTTGCAAAGTTTAGACCCTAAATCATATCATAATAAGCTATGACACCAACATAATATACTCAAACAAAAGATAAGAATCAAGCAAAGGGTTTCGACACATTTAATCAGTTTCCCTTCTAAAAATTCCATGACATTCCTATCTATCTACTTCATTTTATCTAATTCACAACTAACTTCCACATCCTATCCTTCCTCTGCTGGACTACCCTGGAGAGTCAACTACATGACCTAACTCTAGTTAGAACCCGTAAGAGAAAGTGTCGACTCCATCGACCAAGCTTCCCCAGCAGGCACCCACTAGTCATCATCACAAACCTTGGGGAGAGTACCGTAGCACAACCCTCGAACCACTGGTGAAATTTATTGCATCAAATCTTGTTGAACTCTATGTTCGTTGATTAACTTTGTAATATTTTTGCAAACTTATTAATAAAATGGACAATATTCTGCATACGGATATTGGCTTGAGTAAAGTTTGAGTTTTCTCAACTTCAATGTGTTCGTAAATCATTCTCTTACATTCTAAATCTTATTAGTTAGATCTTATAATTTTGTTTTGCATTACTATGGTTATAGCTTTTTTTTAGATTTATTCAATAATCAGCTATATTGTGAATGAAATATGTTGAATAGGTTTAGCAATACTTGCTCATAACAAGCTGCATAAATCATAAGTGATTTAATCAATTAACAAAGTTTAGCAATACTTGCTCATAACAAGCTGCATAAATCATAAGTGATTTAATCAATTAACAAAGTTTAGCAATACTTGCTCATAACAAGTTGCATAAATCATAAGTGATTTAATCAATTAACAAGTTTATTCAATTTTGTCAAAAGAATAAATAGCTTTTACTGTACAATAGATTGTGATTCTTTTATATGATATCTATGATTCATTCTGATGCTCTCTTTAATGATGTTTTATTAAAATTTCCTAAGTTATTAGCCGCAATAAATAATTAAAGATTTACTCTTGATTATTTAAAATTCATTTACCATTAGAGATTATTTATTTTAAATTAGTTTCTGCTAAATTAACCCTAAGTTATTAGCTGCAATAAATAATTAAAGATTTAATCTTGATTATTTACAATTCATTTACCATTAGAGATCATTTATTTTAAATTAGTTTCTGCTAAACTAACTTAGGATAGCACATGTTTTCTTGTCAATCAACGATAGTTTAAATTATGTTACAAATTTTAAACCTTTAACCCTTAGTTAGGATCTACTGATTTAGGTCATGAAAACATGGAATTCTATTGAGTATCATTTCCAGGGGCATAAAACCAATTTGTGGCAACAGAGCCTTAATATCTATCGGAAACAATCATACCAAACGATTAAGGACTAGGAAAACTCTTGCATAGGGATTTATGAAACCCTTGAATCGGACTTTTATCCTTTGCATTGACAAGTGGAATAATTTTGTGCGTCAACAAGTAGTTGCATTTTTTTTTTAATTTGAGTAGTAATTCACTAGCAATAATTTGTATGATTTGAAAAAGACATTCCTAGCTCACATACCGTAAATTAAAACAATGACAATGTTCCAAGTTCATGAACAAATCACTCACCTTGGCAACTTACTAAACCCACACTCCACCCATGTAGACTCCAGGTATATGCATGTTGAGATTTCTATAAGGCTTGGAGACCATACATAGGCCATATGGGCCATGTGAATCCTAGTCATTGGTTGTTTGCTCAGGTGGGAATATGAGTTATTGATTGCATGGGGATTGGGCATTGGCATATTATTGGATAGCAGGTTGTTTGAATCAAGCCTTCGTCGATTGGCCAAGCAAAATTACAAATCAATAGTAATGTTTAATCCTCCCATCAAATTGGAATTTGTGTACCTCCTTTGTTGTACTTAACAAGTTTAATCATTGGGCATGGAGGAATTTGTCTAGTTAACATTGTTTCATAAATCCAACTCTCATATGGTTCACTTAACTTTCACTTCATAAATATGTTTTGATGAATGAGCACATCATCTATATTCAAGTGTTTAAGTGGATGCGTGTTTAAGTCATTTCTATTTCTCATCTTATTTGTATTTAAGTGTATGGGCAATTAGAGAAAGGTCATTTTAATATTAAATGGGAATTATTTTCTTTTAGCTATGTACATTCAGGACAAGATAGTTTAAGTACAACTCCATATTATCAAGCAGATTTTATTCAAGCATTATATAGTAAAGCAATCAAAGAACCACTAGTTGCAAAATTAGTTCATAATGATGGTATTATAATTATGAAGCTATGAACATTTCTATCGAATGGAGTTGTTGCATGTGAGATTAGTGTGATCAATTGATAAAACATAGAGCAAGTTTTAGTAGCTATGATATTTGATCATATTGGTGGATTTCAAACAAAGGCTCATTGTATGTCATCAAACTCAAATAGATAGTTTCATAACACTTGTCTTGGTTACAATGACATCAAACAAAAAAATCAAGCTTTGATGACAAGAAGCATGGGAAATCCTTATGTGTATACATGGTGATAAACAACAGAGTAATTGCAATATTGATTATTATTTGCTTGAGTTCTATTGTGCTGTTAGTTGGTTTTTATGTGTAGGTTACACCAAATACTAGGTCATGCTTCTAATCATGAGTAGTGTTGCTAAGTAGTTTGCACTCAAAACTTCACAAGATAGAGACCTTTTTACAAGATTTAGAGTAAAAACCAAAAACTTTATTTTTCAAATTATGAGTGACCTATAAGTCCTCCAATAAAATCCAATAAATTGGGTAATATATGACTTTCAATTGCAACATTTTATTTTTTTCTTGAATTATCAACTTCATGAAATATCATAACTCTAACAAAGGAAAGTATATATATTATCATGTTATGCCATTTCATATTACTGAAAACTATACTTTCAACATATTAGCTCGATTCATCAGAAATCCATCTAATCATCCCATCTCACTAGATTTGAATGTAAAAATGATTTTCAACAGAAGAAAACTTGTAAAGAAAGAAGAGCTTAGCAACCTTTAGTCCTTAACTTTTGAGAGTATAAAGCCTCTACACATGAAAATTCATTAGCATCAATTTAAAGAACATTAGAGGAAATTTCAACTCAAAATGGGCCTCCTTAAAAAAAATTAATAAAATAATAGTTAAAATAATAGAATAGTATTTATTAATTTTGGAGAAGAAAAGAAAAAAACTACTTTTTTGTTTGTATTTTCGACATGTCTCCCCGTGTTTTTACTCAAATTTCAATCGGGAGAGCTCGTTGGATGCGGAATTAAATTCTGCATCCAACGAGTACCCACTCGGCATACTTTTGATGGACCCCGCTACCCCAAAATAAGAAATACCTAAAAAATGTGATGATGACATCATCATCAGGTTTTTCAGGTATTTCTTGTTTTTGGGGTAGCGAGGTCCATCAAAAGTATGTCGAGTGGGTACTCGTTGGATGCGAAATTTAATTCTGCATCCAACAAGCTCTCCGGATCGAAATTTGAGTAAAAACATAGGGACATATGTCGAAAATACAAACAAAAAAAGTAGTTTCTTTTATGATACCTATCCCCAAATTTATATTAAAAAATTGTTTAAGACCTATACGGTATTTCAAATTTAAAGCAATTTCATTGGCTAACACATGATGACATGGAGTTTGAATTATAGTTAGAAGGCCCATTTTGAGTTGAAATTTCCTCTAATGTATAGTGTGGAAAACATAATTCAATTCATGCAATTTGATGATAACATCCTATCATTTTGTGTTCAAGTAACACAGGACATTTCCATAAGATGAAACACCTTCAAAAACCACTCACTCAAACAAATAACAGATCAACGCATCGATGTTTTTATGTGGTTAAAACCTTCAAAGAGGGAAAAAAATCCATGTGTGCAACCAATTAGCTACCTGAGGAAATATATTATGCAAAAGAAAAGAAATGTTGCAATGAGTTTCTCACAATCGATCATCGAGCAAATGACCCTCCATGCCATTCTATTTAAATAGAGATCATGGACCAATTAGGTGTTTAGCCACAGATTAGTGATCGTTAAGAGAGAGGTGAGGATGAACTGTTAGAGCACTCTGTGTCTAGAACATACTGTGATTACCAAATTACATATATACAAATGCATATTAATGCATACTAAAGAAATGCAATTTACCTATTATCATGAATCTCGTAGTTGCCTGGTAAGGTGATCTGGTCCAGGATGGCACAGGGGAAAGGCAACAAAACTCATGACCTACGATATCTAAGGCCTCTGAAAAAACTCAAATGTCACACCAGTCAAGGATACCGACATCTTAGGTTCAGTGAAGATACTAAGCCTAGGGTGCGTCCCTAAGACCAAGATGACCCTAAAAATGAAGAAAATAAGTAGATAACCCAAGGTATCTTGATTAGATCTTAGTGTTGTATTTAATTATAGTTTTGGATGGTTCCTAAGAGGAGAAAAGTATCTATGTGAAAAGGCCCAATTTACCCCAGCCTTTAAAGCATGAAAATTGAATCTAAGGGTAAATGGTGAAATTAAACCAAATTAGACACTCGGATTGATTGATAGATGTAAGATGAGACAATTAAAGGTGAAACTAGCAATACCCAGTTTGCAGAATTCAAAATAGCCACTTCCCCAAGGAGGTTGTCCCTCTTCTATGGGTAAGACCAGTGCTTTAGGTGGGAAAATAGAGTCTGATGATCAAGAAAATTTAGATCGAGGGTTTTTAATTATTTAAGAAGTGGGTTTACAATTTCAAAGCTCGCTGCAAACTAGAACCTACAAATCTAAAGGATGAGGGTTTTAACACTAGGGTTTTAATTTTATTAAGATTAGGTGGATTGAAATAATGGAGATAGAGGAACGTACCTTGTGAAAACATACCTGGAAATTGTAGATAAATGCTGGAAAGGTGAGGATTACACACACATGTATCAAATGAAAGGTTTTCCGAAGATCTAGCTCGTTCCCAAAATCCCAAGTGGGGAGGTGCACCCCTCTTCTTTCTAAACCAAGGAAATATCAATCATATTAACAATAAATTGAGCCACTACAAATGAAATACAAATGATAAGGGAAATAATTGGTCGTAGACAAAATCACTCCATGTTCGAAACAAATCTAGAAGAGAAACAAACAATGGATTTCCCCAAATGATGCGCCCCTGCCAAACGGTCTCTCTGCGTGAACCAAAAAATTAATCCTCAAAATAATACTAGGTGCTTTCCAAAGATATTTCAATGAAAAGGAAAAGTAGTTTCAATCACAATTGCTAACATTGAATCCACAAGAACACAAGTATTTCTCACAAAGAATTTATCTATTCCAATAACCCAAGAGCCAAAATTCCCGATGCGATACAATGAGGGGATCACAACTCTTAAATGTATTGAGAGTGTGTCCACATTATAACCAACATCAATCCAACACTTGAGATCAAAACATCATCAACGGTGGAGATCTTTTAATTTTACATTACATGGATCAACTTAGACAAATACATTTGAGAGGGGTGAATTACCTCATAAAGCCCATTTTTAGAACATGATAAATCATTGTGTTTGCAAGTTTGACACTTAGGGGACATGGGGGGATCATTAGGGGGTCCCACATACATATTTATAAAGATACAAGTTGATTTACACCCTTTAATTTTGGTCATTTTATCTAATTTCACCCTATGGGTGACATCCTACCTAAGAGAGCCCAAAAAATAACCAAACTGACTGAAACTCCATTATGAAAATATGTTCGAAGATGCATAATAAATCATCCAAAGAAATCCCCTTTCCATTTCCTTGACCACACAATCCAAATCGATTTCTTCGGTGATTTCCTAGTTCATTTTTTAGTGGTGTCCTCTGAAATAATAATAATCGTCATAACTTCGTCTAGGATGAGAATTGGGGAAAACCGACTGCCCAGAAGTGTCTGGAGACAGCAGAATGGTACAAGTGACTACGCATACCCCATGGAGCACTGTGGCGCCCTAGGAGAACCATAATAACTGCAATTTATAATAAAAAATATGATATGACCAATAATAAAGTAATAATAATCATTGATCATGAAATCTGGGGCCAAACACTGAAAACTGAAACTGTAGTATTGGTCCTGGGCATGCTTGGAGAAAATATAAGCATTGTCAAATTTTTAGCCACTTCCTTAGGAACTGTGTTTGACTTGGTCAACTAGGTTGACCAGGTCAAAATACCCAAACTAAAAGTGATATGCTGAACTGAGTTGAACCTGCATGCATCCAAGGTAATAACTGCTCCAAAATGTATATTAAAACCCAACTTAAATTATGCCATTCAGAATCATGGTGACAATAATAAATAATAATAACAATCAATACGATATACATGTGTCTTTGAGTAATCATTGAATCCTTCGAAAGTCTCGTGTATATGCCATGCTTAAAAAATTTAAACAATTTGCTAGTGTTGGGTGAAGGTGGAAAACAAGGCTAAGGTAAAAGGGAAATGACTTATCGTTGATTTTGACCATATGTTCTCTCTTAATGATGAAAAGTACACACAA
This sequence comes from Pseudotsuga menziesii, assembly GCA_001517045.1. NCBI lineage: Eukaryota > Viridiplantae > Streptophyta > Pinopsida > Pinales > Pinaceae > Pseudotsuga > Pseudotsuga menziesii. Next base: position 294,579 of record LPNX010274829.1, read on the forward strand.
CCACATTGACATATGCATGATAGATAAACAATAGGGAATGGTGGTGTATTGCAAGTGGATGAGTTGATCTGAAAAGAGTCCATTCAACTTTAACAACATGTCTACAACTCACATCCAAGCTAACAATCAAGCTCTATGAGGATCTTTTCGAGGACCCTTGTGTTAACTACACAAGAAAGTGTGGTGAAGAGATCTTAGGGGACACTTAGAATTAGTTGTATCTTACTCCATCTCACATCAAAACCTGCAGGATCCATGAGGAATTAATCATTACATTTCAATAAGATGGCCAACAGTCTTTAGATTTAACATTTATTTATCCACTGCTTTATTTGGGCCTTTCACAATTTCATTTCATAGCCCTTTTTGAGTTGTGTATAAAGACATGGTTTGCAACTTTATTTGAGGGCTTGCATTTCTCAGTATATAGAAAATAACACATAATGCATATAATGATGGTAGACATATTGCTTCAAGTTTTAGATTACACTCTTCGGGAAACTAGGGGGAATATCCACAGTTAGGACCAAACATCTAGGGCAACCGACCAGAGAGGTCAATGCTTCAAAACCCAACTCACCTAAGCTCAGGAACCAACACCGACGGGTTTCCCTGGCCCAGAAGGATCAAGGCTTTGGCAAGTTTTGTTGCACAACTCAGAACCGAGACACAAAACAACATGGGATCCTTCATGCATAGGGGTCAAAGTAGGGAAGATTATCTTCAATCTCATAGGTCTCAGTCAATCATAAGTCATGGGAGGAAAATGAATCATGGATGAACTGGATAGATGGGGATAAGTGATACATGGAACCAACAAAGTACTAAGGTTTAAAAGTTGTGTAAAGCATCGAATATGAAATAGTCTTCTACATCATATTCTTTAATCATTCTCAACACAATTTTAAGCATCAGTATACATATAATATAGGCATAGGTCACCATAATCATCATAGCACAACAATTCCAAGGTGTTAGTATACATCAGAGAGAAAAATCCTACCAAAGATCCATATACCTAATCTCACCATATACATGTCTCTATCTAATATGCCCATCTGTAAATTGTGTACCATATCTGCTTCTCTGGCCGAATGAACTAGATCACCATTGAAATTGTCTCAAAGGACAAGGATATCCCAGACTTTGCAAGGAAATATTGTGTATCCACTGCTAAAAAAAGGCTATGAATGGCTCATGTTGTAATAATTATCCATGTTGTATCCCCATCAACAAGTCTAACTCAGAGGAAAAGAGAAAATATACATGTTGCATCATGGTATCTCAACTACAATATATATGTGATAACATTACCTAAAGACACATTATACCAAGTTGATCTTAACTAACTCCTAAGTTTCTAAATATCCTAGCATCACCCCTTAATAACAACTTGGGATAGGATTGAAGGATTTACAAAACTGACTCTATTGGAGAAGGAAGGAGGCATTAATTCTTATCCCCCTTAATGACAAATTCCTGAATCCTAGCCTAGATCAAAGTTTAGAAAAAATCACTTCTCTAAGAGACTTTGTGAAGATGTATGCAACTTGATCACCTGTCGAGAAAAAAGAGAACTTGAAAACATGATCGTGAACAAGTTTTTTTATGAAGCACATATGTAGCTCAATGTGTTTGTTGCATTGATGAACAACTGGATATTTTGTGATCTTGATGGCACTTTGATTGTCACACCAAAGGGTAGTCATATGTTGCTACTTGAATCCAAACTTTAAAAGGATCTGTTGAATCCACAAGGCTTCCTGAATTGCACTAATCCAGCTCAATACTCTACTTCTATTGAATAAAGAGCAAGAGCTTATTATTTATCACAAGCCCAAGTGGAAGGTTTGGAACCAAGACTAAAAACACAACCTGTAGTAGACTTCTGATCATCATAGTCGTTAGCCCAATGTCAATTTGTAAAACAAACAAACAAAGGAGTCCCCCCTAAAATATATTGATCCAAAATTCAATTGTACCCTAGATATATCGAAGTATCCTTTATGTTGATTTCCAATGGTTTTCATGGAGTGTATGCATATAGTAGGAAATAATACTAAGATTCTTGGTAATATTCTCCTAATGGTGGGATATGTTATCTAGCCTGAAACTTCGATTTAAATCAACCTTAGAAAGGGTTCAAATTTTCCAAAATGACAACCTATGAGAAAACTAATGATAATAAAGAAAATATCAAGATGGGTATAGACATTGGGTCAAAATGTTAGTGTTTGAGCAAATATGAAGAAACTTGAACTTTAAAACTTTAATCCACAATTGCAGTCCAGATAGATCTCATCAATAATCCATACACATAAATAAATCAAACCATAGAACACAGGACATACCATGGGAAAACCCTCCATTGATTCGGAGGATAAAAAACCCGGCAAACATTTTTAGAGTATGATTGATAATCAGAAAAAGAATGATTACAACACAATAGAAAATTGATTTTTTCGAGAGCACAAGAGAGGAGAGATCAAATGGAACACTGTGTTAGTCTTACCAAGTGCATAACACTTTAATAGCAAGCCAAATTCAATCATACAAAGGAGGTAGTGAATATTTGCATGCTTAAGTAACGTGTTAACTCTGAGAACATTGATCCGTCTTCAACCATGCGTTCCCATAGACTTGGTTTCAAGTTGGCACTTCATAATTATCTCTCACACTAAAGATATGCGCCCTCCATTCATTCATTGAGATTAACTGCCTCTAATTGAGTTGTTAATTGATTTCACTGAACTGAACTGAATGGAACTGCATGTAATTGAATGGAACTGAGTTGGACTAAATGTAACTGAAAAGAACTTAATGTAACTAAACAGAACTGAATGTAATTGAATTGAACTAAATAGAACTAAACAAAACTGAATGTAACTAGTGGTTCTCCATCACTGTCATATTCAAGAACCACTTGCAAAAATTAAGGAGTTGATTCCTTAATTAACTGAACTTGTTTATAATAATTAAGACACGGATGATGTCTTATCAATTCAAGTTCGTTTGGTGGCATACATGGGAAACTCAAATTCTCTCTCTATCTTTGTGCTCAGTTTAATTTTCTATGCATGGTTCATATGTGTTTTTATTAATTCTATATCATATCTACTCATAAGAATTGTTATGAACCTATGATCATATGTATTACCCCAGGTCATATAGTCATATGCTAAATTAAATCACTCTAGGGGTAGTTAATCCCTAAAGAATACTTTTATCCCCCGTTGACCATAACTAGCCATACATCACATAATATATCCTTGATACTTAATACAACATAAGTCATGTGAACTTAATACAATATAAGTTTCGGACTTGATACAACACAAGTCTCGGACCTTAACATAAGGTCATGATCTTAACCATAAGAACCTAGTACAAGCATCTCTCCCAAATAGGACTTGATCAAGGTCCTAGCTTGATACAAAGCTCTTTAACTTAACACAATAGGTTAGTGAACTTCATATAACATAAGTTCTGGACTTGGTCAAGGTCCTAGCTTGACACAAAGCTCTTTAACTTAACACAATAAATTAGTGAACTTAATATAACATAAGTTTCGGACTTGACACAACAAGTCTCATGGAGACGGTCTGAACTTAATACAACATAAGTTCCATACTTGACACAACAAGTCTCATGGAGGATGACTCCCGCTGTTGTACATATAACACTCCCTCTCAGCGAGGGATACATTCTCTGCCATACCAGAAATTTCCTGCCACACCAATCTTATCTCGGGAGTGTCAAAACTTCACCGCGGATAGAGGCTTGTCACAAATTTGCAATCTTCTCATCGGTAGCTACGTACTGGAATTCATTTTACATGACCATGACTTCAATGAAGTAAAACTTCATCTCAAATATGTTTTATCATAACACGTATCGGATATTTCAGAAAGATTGACTATTAACACCTAATAACGGTAGGCTCAAGTCTTTCACCCTAGTAGATAGCTTCCCAAACTACACTACTCCTCAGTATGTACTACCATATGCAAAACATATTTTGCTTCTGAAGTACTCTTAGACATACATCTTGCTTCTATATTACTAGATGCAATACACTTAGCTTTTGTAGTACTAGCCGCAAATTACAATGCTTATCTCAAGCTAAAACAATAGTTGGATAGCACAATCATATAATAGGTATCCCATGTAATAAATATCTTATTCTAATGTACCTCAAAAGGTACTCAAACATATTCTTAGTAGCAAGCATAAAATACAGCAGGTCTACTCAAAGACCAACCAGCTACTTACACAAAGTAGCATCATCTAGATCCAATCCAAAATAAAGTTTCTCTAAACTAGAAACCATGGATTTTAAATCCATCATATACAACATTATACAACAAATGTGTAAAATCATGCAAAAAGAAAGTCTTGTTTTCACTCTTCAACATATGTTTACTTGTTGAATCTTCTGCTATTTGAAGATGTTCTATGTGATGTTCTTCAAGGCCTGATCACTTTCTCATTGATTATTCTCTTTATACTACAGTACCCCAACTACCTCTTCGATAGGTTTAACTGTTCTCTGACAATCCAAACTATAACTATTCTTAAGTATCAATAGTATCTGAGATTTTGACCATGTATCTGCTCATGTGGATTCTGTCCACAAGGTATCACATCCCTTGGATACCTCAGTCATGTACCATGGCTACCTGATGGGGACTTTATATGATACCTCCTGTGAAGACACATCAATACTCCCTCTTCAACTAGAGGTGTTCTTATGTACTATACCAAGTGTGTCCTAGACAGAGGCTTAGTAAGAATGTTGGCAATGTTGATCATCTGTGAATATGTACCATGTCTCAAATATAACTGACTAGAAACCTCAAAATCTTTACTTCTTTTCAACGTGCTCTATCTAGAGCAACACATGTGATATTCCTCGATCACTATACTAATCAGATTTCATATATCTTTGAAACTCTATTTCATTGACCAAGACATATCAAAGTCCACATACACTTGTACCAAGTAGGTACCACAACACATGCTTTGTTGTACATGTCTATGTACAGACTGCAAAGCATAAAACAGATCCTGGGACTTGTGAATAACCAAATACATCTCAACTAGCTTCAGATCCTCCAAATATGAAATAAGAATTATAAAATTTCAAATTTGTCTTCATATGTGTGGCCATGGATTTGTATTCCATCATCTTGAAACGCTTCAGGTTCTTTTACTGAACATTTTCCTTAACTGAGGAAAATATTTATCTGGTGATTGCTACACCACTAATCATAAGAATCATAACAAGATTCTTGAATACAGTTCTCAGCTTCGTTCTGAATAGGAGCAGCATGCAAGTCTCCTCTTAACAGAAGATGCATCAACCAGTTTTACTGGCTTCTTTAGGAGCTAGTGAATGTAGCTACTCCCTCTCACCATCAAGATGTGAGAATCATAATATGGGTCCTCCATCACAGAGACTTCATGCTCATCTATGTCTGAAGCTCTTCTTAACACATGAATGTAAATATGATAATTGAATTATCTTCAAGATTGTTAACATCTCTTAGAACAAGATTAGGGATTCTATTTTGACTTCTTCCTAATACATAGGAACCTCCCGATTAGCTAACATAAGCTTTTTGCTTCACAACATCTCGTTCTCTTTCAAGATCAAGCATCGGAATTGCTCTTCATTTAATACATGTCATTTTTCTTGTAGGTCAAGACATGTATTTTTCCCCTACAAGACAAATTCAATCAAGTTATTAACAACCTTGCATAATCCAATCATTTCAATAAAATGAAAAACAACACATACTGACATGCAAAACATTCTAACCAATGTTTCAGTATAACCATATCTCATGAATTTTAATCACATGAATACATCAATGTATTTGCAGTGGTTCATATAGTTATGTACGCATTAAATCAATGTTTCGAGTTCTATATATATTTAGATCTCATGAAGATTTATCCAAGCCCTTATTCTCCTTAACATGATTTTTCATATTTACCAATAAAACTGAAAGATTGTAACATATGCTTTTAATCATGTTTATACCATAACATCATTCATAATCACAGGAATACAAATTGTAATAAAACAAAATCTGATTTTATAAAAGCATATGATAATCAAATAATCATGCAGCCCAACATTCATGAATAATCATGCAACTCTATATTCATATCTTTATGAACAATCATAACATTCATATCTCATTAATCAATCATGCAGCTCTATATTCATATCTTACGAAACAATCATGCATGTTTTATATTCATATCTTATGAAACAATCATGCAAATCTATGTTCATATATTATGAAACAATCCAACATGCTTTTATAGTCATATCTTATGAATTTTGTTTATTTACAAATAAAGGAAAGACAATCAATATATATGCTCACAATTCCTAATGTCGGGAATATGAATCTCGATATGATTGTAATTAAAACATTCAAAAGCATATAGATCTAAATAGCATATAATAAAAATGCAAGTAGTTATATTTTAATGTTTTGCATGCTCCCTCTTGATCTCTACTTCCTTGTGGAGATTACTGGAGTCCCTCGATCTTGATCTCTTTGCAAATTTGAGTGCATGTAGGAGGTAGTGAATGTATGCATGGAGAAATTGTATCCCATGCAACCTGGAGTGAATGCTCTTCTTCAGGAAACACTTCTTCCAACGATCATTATCATCTTCCTCGAATGAGTTCCCTATTAGGATCTTATTATACACAAGATCCGTTGACTGCTGATATTATAAACCACAAATCTTTGCGTTGTTTCATCAATTCGTCCACTTTGGGAAAACGACCATAACACAAATTTTGAGGATTTCATCTTGAAATACCTAATCATATCTCTCAAATAGTTGTGAATTTTTTAAATCCGCTCATGTAAAATTTAAATCAACTCATTTTGGAAGTGGGTTTCTAACTGTTTTGTCTAATTCCTTGCAGATTGATCAGAATGTCTCCATGAAATTTGTCTCTTGAAAAGTGACAGAAATGGTGCATATTGACTTACTCTTGAATTCAGACTGCATTGAATGGAGGTTCCTCACTCGCTAAGGTCACGTAGGCATATATATCATGCTCCTTAAGAATTTTTAACACTCTCTCCTTCCATGTGTTGAAGTTGGAAGCACCTTCAAGTCAGTCTTCCAGTTGGATGGAGATCGCTACCATGGCTCCAAGCTCTTTGCCCAATACTGTTAGACACTGAGAGGGGGGCTGAATCAGTGTAAAGCCAATTTTAAACCTTTTCTTAGCTTGTCACAATTAACTACCAATTCATCATTCTATCAATCTCATAATCATTACATAAACATATTTCACTTCATCATTCACATAGCATAAGCATTTGAAACATCAAGAACCATAACACAAAAGAACACAACACCATATAATTTTGTAATCTTTTTGTATTAGTTTTGGACCGGCTACAACCGTGAGGTAAAATCAGAAACTACTGATACAAAGAGCACCTACTCTTCATCCAGGACCCTGCCTGGTTTTCTTAGACCCTGCTAAGAAGGGTTTGAGGTATCCTAACCTCATATGCAAGATAAGCTTGCATTTACAATTAAAGCTCACTGTCACATCATCTCATCAATCACATCAACATCACCGTCATATCACACTAGCGCTTATCTCTAGCATCAGCATCTTCTAAGTAACTTGTCTCTATTCTCTTCATTTTGTCCAAAAGGATTCTATCAAGAATAATATCAGCAATTCAGCACATCACTGTCAAGTGCGTTGTCCATGTCATAATCATTTTGCTTCACATCAACCACTGCCATATCATTATCAAGTTGTTACTGTCACATCAATCACTGTTATGTCATGGATGCACTGTCAATGTCATCAACCAGTCACTGTCATACTGTTGTAGGTCTCAAACTGTCATTATCACAACTTGATCAAGTTATCAAGAAGTCTCCCCAAGCACCACTACTACTCATGTCTTCAAGAGTCTGCTCATGCCTTCAAAGGTCTGCACCTGTCAAGTCTTGGCTGAGTAAAATCACTGTTATCTCATCACACAATTCATCATATTCAGTCATCAAGGTCAATGTATTTGTGCACATCATCGTTTGCATATAGGTCTGTCAATCTTCTTCTTTGTTGGATAGATAGATCAAAACCAAACAAAAGGGTGTTGCTCATGTTGTTCCTTTTAGTCCACTTGTGCATCCATTGCTGCAAAATCCACTGAAAGGACCCACATACTGCTGCTACCACTGCTTATACTCATTGGCATCATGGTGTACAAAATGTATAATCATCTTCAAGCATGAATCATTATTGAGCAAGGTATCATAGTGTTTATCATCCAAGCATTGTTCAATAATACTTGTATCATTTCATTATCTCCAATACATAACATGTACATACCTTGTCACTATAGAGATCTTATACCGGGACTGTGTGTATGTCTGTAGAAGACCTCTCCAAGTCACTGTTGTTGCAAAAGTTGACCGTGGAGAGTGTATGTTGAACTGTGTATGTGCTGCAATGAACCTCAAAACCAATATACTTTAATCTTGTTAAGCTTGGGACTATGTATACATTAGCAGAGTTCACCTTATCTTGAATTATGTTTATTTCAAACCTCAGACTATGTTTGTCTGCTAAGAAGAGACCCTTACCAGATTAAAACCAGAACTGTGTATATTCCCAATCAAGTCCAAAAACCTCGGGTCTATGTTTGCTTAGAAGAGCCCTAAATCATGACATATTTCGAAACTCTGTACATGTGTCGTCAATACTTGGTCTGTGCAAATACTGAGGAACTTTTCTTCTTAAAGCCTTCACGTAACTTTAGCTTGAAACTATAACATACTTGTGCCAAACTGTACAGCCCAAAATCTCAGAAAGGGACACTTCAATGTGTCTTCTACCCAGTTCAAACAAGAGAACATTGATACTTCCTTGAATCTACAGTTCAGCCCAAAATGAGTGATGCTTGTACAGTCCAAGAGAGAGATGAAATCATAGCCATCCCTTTGTGTACTTGAACTAAGAATCAAAGTCTGTTGGAATCCAAAGAAAATTTCGTGCTAGGAAACTTCAATATGGCTGGCTCAGTTAATCAACATATATACTTCAACATTGTTTCTTATCACTTCAAATTACAGACATTTCATACTGCAAAGGAAGATAAAACATTGTAGCAACCCGAATTGTTTTCTGTTAGGTACCTTAGTAAATAATCCCAAAATTCAGAGCTAAGCAAGAGACATACAAATCTGTAACTTAAAAAATCAGAGGTAAGATCAATGTCACTATTCGTTGTTAGAGAGAAGAAGAGACTCGAAAGGGTGTCTTCATGTAGAATCTTTGAAAATATATCTTCTTGTAGCAGCTCCAAAAAGATATTCTACTGAGTATTGATGCAGCCCACGAATTTCAGAGATCAATCTCGCTTGTTTTCTTCATCCTACAGGTGCATTTGCCTCAGCAAGACCACAAACTAGCTGTTGCTGTAAACTTCATTTACTGTTGCTGAATATATCCAAAATTCAGACCTCGGAGAGGTTCAAATTCACTTGCTCAGTTAATTGTAGCTGCCCCAATAAGATATCCAAAATAAAAGAAACAGTAGCTACCTTTTTAACCTTCGATATTCAATCTTCAAAGCTTGATCATTTTACAAAACTTCTTTGCACCTGCTGCTGCAGCTACATATTCTCTACAATTTGGGTCTGTGTTTAGGGTTTACTGTTGCCTCCGAATTTTGTTGCTGCAAATTTCGAATTGCTCCTATGCTGTTGTCACTGCTCCTCCGAAATTTGCCTCAGTCATGTAGCAAAAAAAACCTCAGAGCTCTTCCAAAAAAAAATTCACATTCAAAATGAAGTTTGTTAGGGTATTTATAGTGGTTTTTTTATATAATTTGGAGGCGACCTACATAAAAATAATTTTATTTTTAATTTGAATTTTTAATTTAATTTATGGAGCCGACTTGACCACATATGATATAACATATTCCATTTATTAATAATATTTTCATTTCACGACTTCTTTGCCACATCATTATGGCACATAGGGGTGAGTCCACAAGTCATTGAGGAACCCATCATCATGTCATGTATGACCAAGCACCCCATCACCCAGCCACTAAATGTGTAGGTACCACATGCAAGGGTGTGCTAAGATCATAAGTGCCATCATACCACCATGTAAGTGGGTGCCAAACCTTCTCATGCACTTAGGACCATCTTCAAGAATTCCAAGACTTCATTAAGTCATTAAGGACCTTTAATCCAACAAATGTGGGTCCAAAGGCTTCTTCATAAAGCAAGAGGCATCATGGGCTTCTTCAACCACCTTAGCCATGCAAGGGGACCTCTATGGGTCAATATCCATTATGACATCACCTGTGGGGTTGCCAGACCTTCTCTTAGGGTACCATGACACCATTAGAGCATGAATGACCAAAAAATGGGTCATTAATGCTTCTCCTAGCCATTTAGGGATTTTTCATCGTCTACCAAGGCTTCAAGACTATCTCCAAGTTCTTCAATGTCTTCAGCAAGATAGTGGCTTCAAGATCCAAGCTTGTGGGTACAAGGACCTTGTCAACTAGGTACAAGGTGCTTCAAGGCACAAACCCACTCTGTAAGGGATCAAGGCACTGCAGGTGGGACTTGGTGGCATCAATGACATCCTGTGGGGCCACTGCAAGTCCATGTTGGCATCAATGACAATTTCATCAACAATCTCCCCCTTTGTCATTGATAACAACAACTCATGCTCCCCCTATGAGCATGCTCCCCTTTTGTCTGCATCTCTCTCGTTGTCTTCATCTCTCCCCCTTTGGCATCAATGGCAAAGGGTGTCCACATACATGTATCTGAAATCACTAATCACTGGTATTTGCTCCTCCTGTCAACATGCACGATCCTAGGACCTGTCTGTATGCCTAGAGTAACCATCCTTTCTTCTTTGAGTTCATTCTCCAGCCTCATGAACTCAAGGCGTGTTAAGGTCTTTGAGAGACCTTACACTTGGCTTGCCATATGGCAGCCATCCTCCTTGCTCTGATCAACCTCTCCTATATGCAACTGCTCGATCTTCCTCATCCATACTTGCTTCTTAGCATCTGTGCTTTGAGCATTTGATCGTTTATCTGTACTGGATTTCCTTGATGAGCTGTATAGGTAACTTCTCAAGTGTTGTTTCCGGGTACTCCAACAATCTTGAGCTTTGTGCCCAAGGCCACCGCAGCTATAACACATCATCATACGACAATATGCAGCAATGTGACCAACATTGTTGCATGTCCAGCACCTGACTGAGCTGTTGGAACTTCCAACACTTCTTTGATCAGCTTCATTTCTCCATGCCTGAGTGTATCCCTAACTATAGACATTTGTCTTCTGATCTTCAAATCTTCTTGTTGATGTATATGAAGAACTCCTTCTTGGCTGACTTCTTTGACTGGAACATTCATGGGCTTTGTGTCCAAACCCACTACGCATGTAGCATCTTAAATTGTGACATGTGGAAGCAACATGTCCGACTTGATTACATGTCCAACATCTAACTAAGTCATTGGGGCTTCTAGCCCTTCTTCTTCCATAGAATCTACAAACCATATCCTTATGACCAAAGTTAGAATAAGAATAACAATAACCATTGAATTCATATTCATACCTTGGACCTTGTTTCCTTCTTGGAGTTGAATCTTTGCTTTGAGGAATGAGGTCAGCTTCTTGATGTGTTCTTGAACATTCACCATCCTTGTTATCATGTGCAGGTACATAGGATGCATCCTTGGTCATTGATGGACCAGCATATGGGGTCTTTGGAGACCACTTGTCTTCTACCTTTCTAAACCCAAGACCAGATTTGTCAAAGGGAGACCTTTGGCGATCCAATAATTTATCCAACTTGACAGAGCTACTGTTGAACTTCTCATGATGCTTTGATTTTTCAATCTTCTTTCTGAGATTGACAATCTCAAACTCATGCTTCTGATTTGTCACTTCTTTTTCTTTCAATTGATCTCTTAATGCTTCTTCTATTCTCTTGGCTTCTTCTAGCTGAGTTTTCAGATCAAGATTTGCCTCTCTTGCTTCTTCAAGTATTTTTGAATCTTTAACATGGTTCTTTTGTTCTAGGGTTAGATCGATCAAATCAATCTTTAGCTTTTCTTTTTCTTCTTCCTTTTCCTTCAACAATTTTAGCCAACCTACTCCTTCATGCTTAGATTTCTTAAGCAACTCCTTTAGTTCAACATTCTTCTTTTGGAGATTATCCATATAATCAAAGGTTGTCGTCCTAAACATCTTGTAATCAGATTGATTAAGATCAACTTTGTTCAAGAACGAATCAGCTCTGAGATCTATGTTGCATATATAGTTTATAATTCTCTGTTTAGCTTTCAACATTGCTTCATCATCATCTACAAGAACCTTTTCAATTTCATCACACAAGCTATCATCACAAGAGTTCATACCTTTACTGGAGTCCTCTTCTTGTTTGTCTTCTTCTTGATTGAGCTCTTCTGGGGACTTGTCTTTTGATTCCTGATCTGTCTTTTCGAGTTCTGGTTTTTCCTTCTCATACTCACTCTCCAACTTGAACCATAGGTCTTTTGCTGAAGTGTTCTCTCCTACACTTTCCTTCACTGAGCTGGGAAGTCCATCCAAGAGGAACTTCAAGGCTGTAGTGTTGTCCTTCTTTGCTTCCTTCTATGCAGTTGATTTTCCTTTATTGTTTGATGGAGCAGGTGGATTGATAACAATTTCCCAAATACCAAACTTCTTCAGATAAGCCTTCATTTTGCTCCTCCAACTGAAATAATCTGTGATATCAAGTATAGGCATGTCATTACTTGATGACTCTTTCTTTTCCTCCATTGTGTCTAAGGATCTCCTTCAAGCTTTCTAGGCTTGTGATGAAGGCCGGCTCTGATACCAATTGTTAAACACTAAGAGGGGGGGTGAATCAGTTAAAGTCAATTTTAAACCTTTTCTTAGCTTGTCACAATTAACTACCAATTCATCATTCTATCAATCTCATAATCATTACATAAACATATTTCACTTCATCATTCACATAGCATAAGCATTTGAATCATCAAAAACCATAACAGAAAAGAACACAACACCATATAATTTTGTAATCGTTTTGCATTAGTTTTGGACCGGCTACGACCGTGAGGTAAAATCAGCACCTTCTCTTCATCCAGGACCCTGCCTGGTTTTCTTAGACCCTACTAAGAAGGGTTTGAGGTATCCTAACCTCATATGCAAGATAAGCTTGCATTTACAATTAAAGCTCACTGTCACATCATCTCATCAATCACATCAACATCACTGTCATATCATACCAGCACTTATCTCTAGCATCAGCATCTTCTTAGTAACTTGTCTCTATCCTCTTCATTTTGTCCAAAAGGATCCTGTCAAGAATAATATCAACAATTCAGCAGATCACTGTCAAGTGCGTTGTCCCTGTCATCATCATTCTGCTTCACATCAACCACTGTCGCATCATTATCAAGTTGTTACTGTCACATCAATCACTATTATTTCATGGATGCACTATCAATGTCATCAACCAGTCACTGTCATACTGTTGTAGGTCTCAAACTGTCATTATCACAACTTGATCAAGTTATCAAGAAGTCTCCCCAAGCACCACTACCGCTCATGTCTTCAAGAGTCTGCTCATGCCTTCAAAGGTCTGCACCTGTCAAGTCTTGGCTAAGTAAAATCATTTTCATCTCATCACACAGTTCATCATATTCAGTCATCAAGTTCAATGTATTTGTGCACATCATTGTTTGCATATAGGTCTTTCAATCTTCTTCTTTGTTGGATTGATAGATCAAAACCAAACAAAAGGGTGTTGCTCCTGTTGTTCCTTTTAGTCCACTTGTGCATCCACTGCTGCAAAATCCACTGAAAGGACCCACATACTGCTGCTACCACTGCTTATACTCATTGTCATCATGGTGTACAAAATGTATAATCATCTTCAAGCATGAATCATTATTGAGCAAGGTATAATAGTGTTTATCATCCAAGCATTGTTCAATAATACTTGTATCATTTCATTATCTCTAATACATAACACGTACATACCTTCTCACTATAGAGATCTTATACCTGGACTGTGTGTATGTCTGTAGAAGACCTCTCCAAGTCACTGTTGTTGCAAAAGTTGACTGTGGAGAGCGTATGTTGAACTGTGTATGTGCTGCAATGAACCTCAAAACCAATATACTTTAATCTTGTCAAGCTTGGGATTGTGTATACATTAGCAAATTTCACCTCATCTTGAATTATGTTTACTTCAAACCTCAAACTATGTTTGTCTGCTAAGAAGAGACCCTTACCTCATTAAAACCGGGACTGTGTATATTCCCAATCAAGTCCAAAAACCTCGGGTTTGTGTCTGCTTAGAAGAGCCCTAAATCATGACATATTTCAAAACTGTGTACATGTGTCCTCAATACTTGGTCTGTGTAAATACTAAGGAACTTTTCTTCTTAAATCCTTCATGTAACTTTAGCTTGAAACTGTAACATACTTGTGCCAAACTGTACAGCCCGAAATCTCAGAAAGGGACACTTCAATGTGTCTTCTGCCCAGTTCAAACAAGAGAGCATTGATACTTCCTTGAATCTATAGTTCAACCAAAAATGAGTGATGCTTGTACAGTCCAAGAGAGAGATGAATACTGAGATGAAATCAGAGCCATCCCTTTGTGTACTTGAACTAAGAATCAAAGTCTATTGGAATCCAAAGAAAATTTCGTGCTAGGAAACTTCACTATGGCTGGCTCAGTTAATGAACATAGATACTTCAACACTGTTTCTTATCACTTCAAATTACAGACATTTCATACTGTAGAGGAAGATAAAACATTGTAGCAACCTGAATTTTTTTTTGTTAGGTACCTCAGTAAATAATCCCAAAATTCAGAGCTAAGCAAGAGACATACAAATCTGTAACTTAAAAAATCAGAGGTAAGATCAATGTCCTTGTTCGTGCTCAGAGAGAAGAAGAGACTCAGAAGGGTGTCTTCATGTAGCAGCTTTTAAAATATATCTTCTTGTAGCAGCTCCAAAAATATATTATACTGAGTACTGATGCAGCCCACGACTTTCAGAGATCAATCTCGCTTGTTTTCTTCATCCTGTAGGTGCATTTGCCTCAGCAAGACCACGAAATAGTTGTTGCTGTAAACTTCATTTACTGCTGCTGAATATACCCAAAATTCAGACCTCAGAGAGGTTCAAATTCACTTGCTTAGTTAATTGTAGCTTCCCCAATAAGATATCCAAAATAAAAGAAACAGTAGCTGCCTTTTTAACCTTCGATCTTCAATCTTCAAAGCTTGATCATTTTACAAAACTTCTTTGCACCTTCTGCTACAGCTACATATTCTCTACAATTCAGGTCTGTGTTTAGGGTTTACTGTTGCCTCCGAATTTTGTTGCTGCAAATTTCGGACTACTCCTCTACTGCTGTCACTGCTCCTCCGAAATTTTCCTCAGTCATGTAGCAAAAAAAAACCTCAAGCTCTTCCAAAAAAAATTTCACATTGAAAATGAAGTTTGTTAGGGTATTTATAGTGGCTTTTTGATATAATTTGGAGCCAACCTACATAAAAATAATTTTATTTTTAATTTGAATTTTTAATTTAATTTATGGAGCCGACTTGACCACATATGATATAACATATTCCATTTATTAATAATATTTTTATTTCATCACTTCTTTGCCACATCATTATGGCACATAGGGGTGTGTCCACAAGTCATAGAGGAACCCATCATCATGTCATGTATGACCAAGCACCCCATCACCCAGTCACTAAGTGTGTATTCACCACATGCAAGGGTGTGCTAAGATCATAAGTGCCATCATACCACCATGTAAGTGGGTGCCAAACCTTCTCATGCACTTAGGACCATCTTCAAGAATTCCAAGACTTCATTAAGTCATCAAGGACCTTTAATCCAAAAAATGTGGTTCCAAAGGCTTCTTCATCAAGCAAGAGGCATCATGGGCTTCTTCAACCACCTTAGCCATGCAAGGGGACCTCTATGGGTCAAGATCCATTATGACATCACCTGTGGGGTTTCCAGACCTTCTCTTAAGGTACCATGACACCATCAGAGCATGAATGACCACAAAATGGGTCATTAATGCTTCTCCTAGCCATTTAGGGCTTCTTCATCATCTACCAAGGCTTCAAGACCATCTCCAAGTTCTTCAATGTCTTTAGCAAGATGGTGGCTTCAAGATCCAAGCGTGTGGGTACAGGGACCTTGTCAACTGGGTACAAGGTGCTTCAAGGCACAAACCCACTCTGTAAGGGATCAAGGCACTGCAGGTGGGACTTGGTGGCATCAATGACATCCCGTGGGGCCACTGCAAGTCCATGTTGGCATCAATGACAATTTCATCAACAAATACTTCAATATCTACGTAGGTTTTAGTTGCTTGCGAAAACTAAGCTCTTGCACCCCCTTGCTCTGATATCATGTTAGTGTTTGAGCAAATATGAAGAAACTTGAACTTTAAAACTTTAATCCACAATTGTAGTGCAAATAGATCTCATCAATAATCCAAACACATAAATAAATCAAACCATATAACACAAGATATACCCTAGGAAAACCCTCCACTGGTTCGAAGGATAAAAGACCCAACAAACAATCTTAGAGTATGATTGATAATCGAAAAAGAATGATTACAACACAAAAGAAAATTGTTTTTTTCGAGAGCACAAGAGATGAGAGATCAAATGGAACATTGTGTTAGTCTTGCCAAGTGCATATCACTTTAATAACAAGCCAAATTCAATCATACAAAGGAGGTAGCGAATATTTGCATGCTTCAATAACTTGTTAACATTGAGAACATTGTCTCAACTTCAACCATGTGTCCCCACAGACTTGGTGTCAAGTTGGCAATTCATAATTATCTCTCACACTAAAGATATGTGCCCTCCATTAATTCATTGAGCTTAATTGCCTCTAACTTGGTTGTTAATTGATTGCACTAAACTGAACTGAATGGAATTGCATGTAACTGAATGGAACTTAGTTGAACTGAACATAATTGAATGTAACTCAACAAAACAGAATGTAACCGAACTGAAGTAAATAGAACTGAACTGAACTGAATATAACTAGTGCTTCTCCATCAGTGTCATCTTCAACAACCACTTGCATAAATTAAGAAGTTGATTCATTAATTAAATGAACTTGTTTATCATAATTAAGACTCGACTGATGTCTTATCAATTCAAGTTCACTTGGTGGCATACATCGGCAATTCGAATTCTCTCTCTATCTCTGTGCTCATATTAATTTTATCTACATGGTCCATATGTGTTTTCATTAATTCTATATTATATCATACTCATAAGAATTGTTCCGAACCTATGATCATATGTATTACCCCATGTCATATAGTCACATGATAAAGTAAATCACTCTAGGGGTAGCTAATCCCTAAAGGAGACTTCTAGCACATGTTGACCATGACTAGTCATACATCACATAGTATATCCTCGAGACTTAATACAACATAAGTCATGTGAACTTAATACAACATAAGTTCTGGACTTGATACAACACAAGTCTTAGACCTTGACATAAGGTCATTATCTTAACCATAAGATCCTAGTACAAGCATCTCTCCCGAATAGGACTTGATCAAGGTCCTAGCTTGATACAACACAAGCTCTTTAAATTAACACAATAAGTTAGTAAGCCTAATACAACATAAGTTTCGGACTTGACACAACAAGTCTCATGGATGATGACTCTTGATGTTGTATATCTAACACAAAATGGCATCTAGAAAAACCAATGTCAAGGAGAAATATATCCATTTTGGCATACCAAGCTCAAGGAGATTCCTTAAGGCCATATAGAGATTTCTTAAGGTGACAGACAAGGCTAGAGTCATTATGAACATAGTCAAGACGTTGTTCCATGAAAATTTCTTCCTTCAAATCCCCATTCAAGAAGGCATACTTGACATCCATTTGATAGACCTTCCATTTATGTGAAGTGGCAAGGGAAAGAGCAAGGAAAATCGAGTTCATTTTGGTAATAGGGGAAAAGCTTTCATTGTATACAATTCCTTCAACTTGGGAAAATTATTTGGCAACTAACATTTCCTTAAGCCTTTCAACGCCTCCATTGGATGCATACTTAGTTTGATATTCCCATTTACATTTGACATGTTTTATTCATTTCAGAAGAGGTACAAGATCCCAAATATCATTCACCATTGAGGAACAATATTCTTCATATATAGTTGCATCCCAAGATAGATGGCATGAAGCTTCTACAAATGTCTCATAATCATGATTCTCTAAAACTTGAGCCAAAAGAAAAGAGGCTAACTGGAAATGTGAATGTGTTTCCCGCTTATCTCTGGTATCACCAGCAAAATCACCAACTGTTTTTCATGGTATATGAACCATATAAGAGGTGGTTGTGTCAATGCAACTAGAGGAAAATGAGTAAGCGGAGGCGGATTTTCATCCTCATTCTCATCATCAAAAGAATAAGATCGAGTGGGAACACTATCAAGGAAGTTGGGAGTGAAAGATGGCACAAGCATTGAAGATGAATCGCATGCTACAAATGGAACGAATTCCAAATTAGGCCCATAGGCCAACATATTTTTATCAAATTTAACATCTCTTGTAATAATTATGTCATTGGATTTTGGTTGAAGAAGTCTATAACCTTTTACATCTTCAAAATATCCAGCACATGCACTTCTCAATTTTAGGTTGTAATGCTTTCCATTTTTATCAGGAATGTGTACCCATGCTTCACTACCAAACACACAGTAATGGTTGACATCTTCTTTAATGTTACTCCACGATTATTCAAGTTTTATATCTTTTAGAACCTTGGTGGAAGTGCTATTAACTATGTAATTAGTAAAAATAATGGCTTCATCCCAAAATTGAAGTATTAATATTTGATCTTTGAGAATGCAATTACACATTTGTTTTAATGTGTGATTATTTCTCGCAGCAACACCATTTTGTTGTAGTGTGTATGGAAAAGTTTGTGCATGTGAATTCCATGTGCAGTGTAGTAAGTAATAAATTTGTTGTTAACATATTTTCCTCCATTATTTTTTCTTAACTTGTGTATATGATATCCAGATTGTTTCTCTACAAGGACCTTGTAGGCCGATAACTCGTTAAAATTTCCACTCTTAAGTTTTAAGAAGTAAACCCAAGTGAGTCTAGAGAAGTCATCAATGAATGTTAAGAAATACTTGAAAGCTGGAGAAAAAAAATAAGGAAGCATCCCACACAAATCAATGTGAACAGGCTGCAAGGGGGTTGAGATGTGCCAAGAAGCACATTTTTCAAAATTATCCCAATGATGTTTGTCTAAAACATACCCAGGACCAACACCATCTCTAAAAGAGACAAGAGGAAGACTAGTCGCCATTTTTCATTACATAGTTGTTGCAATTAGCATTAGTTAGAATGACCAAATTATTCATGCCAAAGTTTGCTAAGTAATCTCTATGAGCAATAAAAACTAAGGGAAAAGGCAATGATCCAAAGTTGTTAAATCTATACAATCTAGTAATATCATCAACAATCAATGATTTCAACTTGGTGAAGTGTAAAAATTACAGTCATACCTTTGTCGGAATGAGTGATTTGGTATACTGACAACAAATTGCAGAAAATTTATAGAATACATAATACATCATTAAACTAACCATCATCTAGCTTAATTGTTCTAGATCATACATCATTAAGAGATCTATCATCACTAACAAATATTTGTTTGATGTTACAATCATTTAGATCAAAAAACATGGATTTATCCTTAGCCATATGACGAGATGCTCCAAAATCAATGAGCCACTCATTAGAAGAAGAGGAATAATATGCATTGAAGGAAAAATTAGAAACACAAAGTGCATGTCCATGAGTTGTAGAGTCAGAGGATCAATCAAGGTTGATGTTGTGCTTCTTCATTGTTTCTTCCAAGGTTTCCATCTTCTTGAAACACTTGAATTCCACGTGACCATCTTTCCCACAAAAATTACAATGACACTCAATCTTTTTACCTTTTGATTTGGTTCAATTTTTCATCATTTGAAGGATGAGCTGATTGAGATGATTTGGGACCATTTTTTGCTTATTTATGCAAGGCTTTTTCTTCTTGGGTTGCTTCAACTTATGCCACTAGGGATTTGCTAGATGTATTAACATCACTAATTACTCCAAGATGTATGAGCTTGTCTTTCTCTTTAATCAAGGAATCAAAAAAGTATTCAAGAGTGGGGGCTGAATTCGCGAAGATGGGTGTCTATTTAGTGAGAATCACATCGCAAAATTCGTATTATGCAATTTTTCGGTCAAACAACAGTTTGACAGAACTATTATTTTGTTGAACAATAGTTTGGTGGAACTATTATCCGACAGAACAATAGGTTCGCCGAAAAATTAATTAATCCAACGATCGAGATTTTATTTCGATGAAATCCAACGGTCAATTATTGAAAAAATAATTCCTCCAAAAAATTAAATAGTTGTTCAGTCGAACTATTGTTCGGTCGAAAACCTATTAATACTTCAAAATGGAAGGTTTTCAGGTTTCTGATTTTGGAAGGTAAAAACTATATCAAGTACTACAAAGTGACTGTTGAAACTGATACAATTAGTTTTGTCATTGAATCTACTTTCTGTAGGTATAAATTTTGTTGTCTTTAGGTGAGATATGATAATTTTAATTATTTTTTGTTAACATGTGTCCATTTTGGTTTCATTTCTTTCAAAATGTTGTGAAATGAAAAATCCATAACTTGAAAAATACACAATAAAAAAAATTGAAAAAATATGGGGCCTTTCATTGGAGTGTCTACTTCAAAAGGGTATTCTTAGATTTTTTTAGTTTTAAAGTAAATTGAGAGAAATGTCTCATCAAAATAAACTTTGAAATTCGACAAGCTTTCTTTATTGATCCAATTCAAAAAATTATAATAATTAGTATATAGATTCATTAATTACGAAATTATAGTCATGCCTTAATACATTTTGTCGAGATTGTCGTAGCATATTTTATTTTTACAAAACAAAAGTTTAATAATGATTTCAGGCCCATAAAAAAACACGGCTATTTATTAGTCCTTTCATTTTAAAAAAACATACTGTCAAACATTTTCCAAATTGACATATCAAATATCAATAATAAAAAATTAATGAATAAAAAGCTAACATAATTCTATAAAAGCTTTATTTTTACTGGAAAGAGAAATTCTAAACACAAATATAACTTATGTTCGCCCAAAGTTGGAAAACATGAAAAAACAAGATTTATTTTCTCCCAAAGACCCCCAAAATAGACACCCATATTCATGGATTCACCCTGTTATACATAGTTAGTCCCCAAAGATTCTTTCATGGAGTAAAAGGTAGATACAAAAACAAAATAAGCAGGAACAAGCTTGGAAAGAATAACATAAATACTTTGATTGTTTTGGCTTAACTATTTTACATTCTTAAAGTAAGGTTCTAAGAGTTTTGAATTTAGAGAGATGGTATTGAATGCAAGGAAAGTCACTTGGATTTAAAGAAACCAGCTCATTTTCAAGATGGTGACCTCGAATCTCATTATGTTTACCAAGCACAGCGTCCAACTTTTCTCAAGTCGTATCTAGTTCATCAACTCCTTAAAGGTGGAATCGTAACTTATTACAAATTGACATCCCAATTAATCCATGGGATTCATCACATTTATTGGCCATTTTATTTTTTTATCATCATCAATGAGTTCACTTTCTTTTCCCAAGGTGATCATGTAAAGTCCCCTACTTCATAGGGCATCATCCATATGAGCTTTCCATGAGAAGTAGTTGGTACTAATAAGAAAAATATCACATGGAGTGGTCATACTGTAATGTAAAATTTGATCCATGGCAAGCAAATGTTGATCCATGTGATGGTTGGAAAAAAAATGCAGTTAAGAATCCCCTCGTTACTAATTTTTCCTATAAGCTCACAATTAGTTGATTTAAAATAAGTGACCCACTTTTATAAAACAAGTGGAAAGCACTTTTACAATGCAATTACTTTATAACCTAAAGTTACATGAATTTTTCTAAAAAGTAACAAAAAGAAAGATTTGAACCCAAGAACTCTTACTTTTAAATTAACTTTCAACAAAGTGAGCTAAGCAAAATACGTAATAATAATATGGAGGATAATGGGGTGGTTGTAATTGTTGGAAGAATATACCCACCCAAAAAACCTTGCTTTTGGCCTACAAGGCACTACACAACCACACAAAAACAAAAAACAAAATTATGAAACTGAAATATCTCAGATTTGGGGTTAGTCTTTGGTTAGCGTACCCAAAAAATGTAAGTTTTCTCGTTGTTTATGGTTTATCGAGTTGCACAAAGTGCACGGTAAAGAGCATACACACTAAAGAAAACCCCCAAAGGGGAAAATGGAAAACACAACAGAAAACCATACTAAAATTTGAAAGAATATGAGAAAAAAAAATAAAAGGCGCAACTATAAACAATATACCTCTCGATTTGGTAAAATGGTCATATCTTGGGAAATGAAAACATTTTCAATGAAACAAAAGTGTTTCCAACTAAAAGCAATGCTCCAAGCGCAATGGAACACCTCTCCCATCCCAAAAATGAAAAGATATATCAAAAACCAGAAATCCTTTAATGTATATGACAACACTGATTCAAGATCTCGATCGCCAATGGAAGCAGAACTTCACAAGAGCTTTGATACCATGTTCGACTAACATAGGATATTTCCAAAAGATCGAACACCTTCAGAAATTGCTCACGCAAATAGGTCACAGATCAACACACAAATGTTTTTACATGGTTAAAACCCTCGATGGAAATAGCTCACGACCCCGTAGTTGCTTGAGAAATATATTATGGGTGTAGTCTAATTATTCTACGTTTTCAACCTTTTTCGGTTATATTTTTCGTCTTAGTTTGTTCGTAGTCCAATTGGAAATCTTTAAAATATTCTCAGAATCACATATTTTAACTATGAAAATTGCATAATTTGGGCGCCAAGGGAATATTTGAGAGTGTTGAATCTATTTATGGATTCAAAAACATAATTTAAACACTTCCAAATTTGGATTTTACCCAAAAAATATTTACTAAATTCCGACCAAAACCACCGTAAAATCCAAAACGTAAAATACAATAAACTTCTCACAATCAATCAGCGAGCAAATGACCCCGCGTGCTCCTTAAATAGAGATCATGGACCAATCAGGTGTTAAATCATGAATCGATGGTTGTTAAGATCAAGGTGGGCATGAACTAACAGATCACTCCATGTCTAGAACATATCGTGATCGTCGGATTACACATGTATAAATGCATACTAACAAAACGCATTTCAACTAAAGATACATTATACCAAATTTAACTTAACTAACTCCTAAGTGTCTAAATATTCTAACATTTTACAATGATCATAAATAATTTCTTAATGATCTACTATTCTTTCTAAAAATACAATGTTTCCCAATATACTTAATTGAAAAAATCAAGTTAAATAAAACTTATTGACAAATTTATTCTTTTACTATTACGACACTAACAACTTTCACCAAAGGAAATCCTCGTGACAAAATTAATATGATAAAGCCAAGAAATTTGCCTCAAAAAGTCAAGAAATATGTGGTTGCAAATTAAATCAAGATCTCTGAACTCGATAAATGATTTGATAAGCCCATGATTTTTTCTCAATTTTGAGAATATGATTGAGCACCATGTTAACCATTAGAGTATGATAAATAGGGTTGGATTTTGCAGTTTTTGTGCAATACTTAGTCGTGACATTTGTGGAAATGTTACAAGAATCTACTTCATAAAAGCTAGAAATAAATCATAATATGTGGTTGCAAATTAAATCAAGATCTCTGAACTCGATAAAGAATTTGATAAGCCCGTGATTTTTTTGTCAATTTTGAGAATATGATTGAGCACCATGTTAACCGTTCGACTATGATAAATAGGATTGGATTTTGCAGTTTTTGTGCAATACTTAGTCGTGACATTTGTGGAAATGTTTCAAGAATCTACTTCATAAAAGCTGGAAATAAATCATTTATTTTGACTTTTTGACTCCATATTGTACTCAATCCCTAAAAGTATGATAAATCTCCCTCCAAACAATACAAACGAATTTTCCGACATGATTATCTATGCATAGATATTAATCCCAAGTGAGATAAATCCGTGGTGAAAAAAAAATATAAATTTTTTATACATCAACAATCATAGCTTTCTTGTAATTGACACATGCTTCTTCCTATGTTCACCAATATATTTTACTATATTTATTGTTTATAAAAAATAATATTATATTTTTTTTAAGATTTAAAATTGTTTATTTAATTATAATTCAAATTAAAATATTTTAAATATTTCATTTTTTATATAGTTATAATAAATGTATTTAATATAAAAATTAAAACACTCATTTTTTCAAACATATATATATATAATTTAATGGATGTTGTTATTGTTGTAAATTTTAATTAATAATCATCTTATTTAAATTATATTATTTATAATTTTTAAAACAACATTTTAATTTAAACAAACATATAGAGAGAGAGCTAACATTCAGGAAGTTTTGAAATAATGGCATTATGCAATGTTAGAATATGTAATGATGACTTATGTGGTTTATTGTTAAAATATCATTTAAATGTATAAAATAACTCTAATATTATAAAATAGAGTTATCCCACATGCATCATTGTAATTATACACATTATAACCATTCTCTATATAAAGAGGTGGAAATTCATTTATCCCACATGTCTTATGAAATGTATTGTAATCCAAATCTCTTGGTATATAAGAGAGGTGAAGGAGACCCTTTTGGGTATGTGTTGATTGTAATTCATCACATGTTGTGTATGTCATTTGTACGCACATGATTGCGACATGATTAGGTGATGGAGCTTGATGTGATGCATATGTGAGGATGTCATGTAATCTTGAAGATCTATTTTTAGAATAATGGAATATGCAACCCTTCTCGTGGACGTAGCTCATATTGGATGAACCACTTATATCGGTGTTCTCGTGTTGTATTCTTTTCTCCAATTTTATTGCATGCTTCATGTTGCTTGGTAGATAGAAGGATAAACTAGTAATGCTTTCCATATTTTATATTGTGTTATGATATTATTTCATATGTTCACAATATTCTAACATGGTATCAGAGCAAGTTGTTATGCTCTACCTTCTTCAATAAATTTTTTTCAAGCAACATATGTTCATGATTTTACTTGGGATTTTCATTTTTTATGGTGTTGTGACCTCATCTATAATACCCATGTGGTATTTTTTTAGATTTACGCTTTATTCTACATATTTGAATTTTTTCTTTTAAACCCTAACCCTTGTGGAGAAGTGTTTAATGTAAAATTGGGCGGCGACTTTTAGATCTTCTTTTTTCACTTTCTGTGAAGTTTTTTAAGAAATAAATTGCATATTTGAGTTTCTCTCGCAAAAATACTCAATTTCAAAAAAAAACGTCTGATTCCATGTTCGAAAAGCGAAGATATCGCTGATTTAAAATCCGTTATTTTCCAGAAATTTTCCATATGGACGGAAATATTGCAGAGCGAATATCTTTTGATTGAGTGCCTAGATTTCTGTTATGTTTACGCTACTACATGTAGAATTACTTCTCTAGTTCCGAAAACAGGTTATATTAAAAATTCCAGGAAATATTGACCAAGTTATTGTCATTTTAAATTTTCTGTTTTTTTTGCTTTCGGTTTTCTGTTGTAGAGTGACAGATCCGTCTTTTAGCAGTTGTTGGGCTTCGGTTTTGGTGAGAAAAATCAGTTTTTATTCATCTCTTATCTCGAAATTCTTGTCATGAGCTTCTTGATCTCTTTGCATTAGGGTTTGTGTTCTTATTCATCATGTTTACAGAGGTTGTCGTATTCTTGTTTATGTCTACAACCTTCTTTATGTGGAAGATGTTTTGACATTTTCAGGAGCATGGAAATCTAGTATGGTAATGGTGACATCAAGAAATGAACCTACGCTTACGACTTAGTTGTTAAATGGCTATATTTTCATATCTATAAGTGTAAAAAAAATTCATAGTTTTTATAAAGCAATCTCTTTATGATCATTATATGCTCTTGCTAATTAATTTCTTGAGTAAAATCAATTTTTTGAATCAATGTGATATATATATATTTTTTTGTCATTAATTCTTTAATTGATGTATATTTTTTCTTTTGCGTGTATTGCAGAGACTATATCTAGTTCCTCTGTTATTTGTCTCTAACATTCTTATATGGAAGCATTGATATTTCCAGGACATGTCATCTCTTGCATGTTAACATGATGTTAACAAGAAATGAACCCATGATTATGGTCATTATTGACTTGGCATTTCATAATTTTTGATAAGTCATATAATGGGTTTATCAAAATTTCCTATATGTTGAGCATATTAAACATTTAGATATATTTTCATATATATCATGTCATGTTTATTTCGAGCATCCTTTACTCAATGTTTATATGGCTTTGAGCAATCTTATAATCTTGAAATCTATGTCATGAGCACCTTGCTCTTATTGCATTGATATTTATATTCTTATGATTGCAGAGGTTTTCTTGTTCCTACTTGTCTCTAACGTTCCTATATGGAAACATTGACATTTTTAGGGCATTCATCTCTTGCATATTAACATGGTGTTGACAAGAAATGAACATGTTCTTAAGATTAGTTGCTTGACTATATGTTTTCATATATTTAAGTGATATCTTGGCTCATTATTCTATATTGGCATCTATTATGCTTACTCATGTTTATGCTCCTCTATCTATTATATCACATCATGTCTTTTTTCTTGATAATCTTTTGCTCAAAATTTATATGGTCTTGCATAGAAGCAATTCTTATTATTTATATGTTCTTGAGCAATGTCGTTTTATCATGTCTTATTGTAATTATATGTTTTACTCTTGGAAGTTCTTTTGTGCATATTAGTTATCTATGTTGTGGGATAGTTTGCTTCTGCTATTCCTTTCTTGTTTAAGCATATGATGGTTGTGGATCTCTGGTTGATGGTTGATGTTAAGGAATGTAATGTTGAATTTTATCATATTATATCACAATATTCTAGTAATGTTTTATGATGGACACTCATCTTCTATTATTCATGCATCTTTCAGCTATGTTGTGAAGACTATCTGTTTGGCTCATGTTTCGATGAAAAGACCATTCGGGTCTTGTATTCGCAATGTAATCTTCAGTAAGAGCTCTTTGAAGACTGTTTCGATGTATGGATCCATGGTTCTCATCTTCGTCATAAGGTCTATTGCAGAGTTCTTTCAGCTATCAGTTGAGTTACAGGTTGTGATGATTTTGCATCCACATGTTCTGTTGTATTGGCCATACGTTGTTGTGTTATGCAAACGTTCATCATACAACTTGATTCAAACGCAGTTTTATGAGAAGTGGATGTTGTCTTCATCAAGTCCAGGAGGCAAAGTGTGTTTTTTATTCGCATCGTATGAAGCATTCTGGAATTTGTCATCAAGGGGGATGTTGGTGTGTTTCCACCTTCCTTTCATTAGTATTCTTTCTCCCAGTCACCATTAAGGGGAGTGTTAGAATTTGTAATGATGACTTATGTAGTATATTGGTAAAATATCATTTATAGGCATAAAATAACTCTAAGATTATAAAATAGAGTTATCCCACCTGCATTATTGTAATTATATCATTTGTAACCACTCTCTATCTAAAGAGGTGAAAATTCATTTATCCCACAGGTGTTATGGAATGTATTGTAATCCAAATCTCTTGGTATATAAGAGAAGTGAAGGAGACCCTTTTGGGTATGTGTTGATTGTAATTAATCACACATCACATGTTGTGTATGTCATTTGTACACACATAACTGACATTATTGGGTAATGGAGCTTATTGTGATGCATATGTGAGGATATCATGTCATCTTGGAGATCTATTTTCAGAATAATGAAAGATGCAACCCTTCCCGTAAACACAGCCCATATTGAGTGAACCAAGTATATCGATGTTCTCTTGTTGTTCTCGTTTCTCCAATTTTATTTCATGCTTTATGTTGCTTGATAGATAGAAGGATAGACTAGTAATGATTTCCATCTTTTATATTATGTTATGATATTATTTCATATGTTCACAATATTCTAACAAGGACTACATTAACAATGCACCTATTCACCATCTATTCTATGTCATGTGAGCATAAAATTAATGTTCGTCTTATTTAAATAATATTATTTAAGATTGTTTTATAATTTTAATTAGTATTCATCTTATTTAAGTAATATTATCTAAAATTATTTTATAATTTTTAAAAAATCATTTTAATCCACAAACACATTGTGCAAAAACAAATATTTATGGTATTTAAATAATATAACTTAAATACTATTACTTATGATTAATTCATAACTAATATTATTTAAGATTATTTCATATTTTTAAAATAATATTTTAATCTAAACACATTTTGCTACCAATTTATTTAGAAAATGATTTTCAATTTTGAAATAGCAAATTTTAATTAATATTTATTTTATTTTATATTATTTTATAATTTTTAAAATAACATTTTGTGCTTTGAGAAAATGATTTCTAATTTTGAAATTGATGTTATTAATATTATGAATATGTATTTTTTTAAATTGGTTATATCATTACCAATTTTTGTATCATAACTTAAATTCAACTTTGATTATGCTTCCATTACAAAGTTGTCCACCTCACACTCATATAGCCATACACAAAAAGTTGTCCTACATATTGAACTTCTTCTTTCTATCTACTTTCTCTTATTTCTATCTCCCTCCTATATATGCTTCTTTCTATCTCCTGTATATGTATTATATATGACTTTCTCCCTCTTATATATTATATATAAATCCTTATTCTTATCTCTGAATAGATCTCTATCCTTATTCTCATCTCTAGTCTTATCCTTCCCCCTTCCTTCCCCCCTTCCTTGGAAAACCCACCATAGTGTTTACCTCTTTGATAAATATGTATATTTATATTGAAAACCCAATAACCTTTAGTTTATATTTATATATATCATTGATAAATGAGTGGTTCAATGAGGTTTTATAGTTATTCTCTTTGCAAATTTCTTCAAAATGTTAGTAGGAGACAACATCGTTCAATCAAATATAATTTTTTTATTAAGGGATGGTATCGTTTAATCAAATATAATTATATCAATAGGAAGAATATTATATCATAATATTCTTCCTATTGATATAATTATATTTGATTGAACAATGTTGTAGATCCTACCAAAATGTTGCATTTGCAATAGCAAGAGGTTTAATGATTGACAAATACCACATAAATGCTCTATGGACCAATTAAATTTGACTCAATATCTCACTTTTTTTAAAGCATTTTCACTATTCCATTACAATCAATGAAGTATGTAAAACGCATGGTTTATCGTTACACCAAACCATGCAGGAACACATGATTTTCTACAATCTATGGGAAGATAGTCTGTTTTAGTTTTGTCCTTTTACAATCCCTTTGGTTCCTACCCTCTTAGCATCATAATGGCGTTGAATATTATGAAGATAGTCTGTTTTAGTTTTGTCCTTTTACAATGCCTTTGCCTCCCACCCTCTTAGCATCATAATGGCATTGAATATTAATACATATTGAACCTTCTTATGAGTTTCAGCTTTGTGACAAAACACAACATTGATTAATCATAGTTTGTTATGCCATCCAAAGGTAAATAGGTTATAATAAATTAATTTTTTTATAGTTGCAAATTAAATTGGTTTATCTATTGGAAGAAATTTATGTTCTGCCCTAGTTTTTATGTTTTGCTATATGAAATTAGTTTAATTTAATGCTACATCTTGTCATACTCTTGCTACCAATGTTGATTTTAGGATGTGAACAACTATATATTTAATGCCGTTGATTTTAGGATGTGAACAACTGTAGATTTAATGCCTTTGTTTGTACTAGATAAATTATTGAAGTTTTTTTAAATAGCATACTAGTTTCATAATTGAATAATTGAATGTAGAACATCGAAAATAAATCAATGTCAAAAATACACAATGGACAATACCATGCATTTGATAACAGGGAAGCAAATGAGAGGGGAAACAAGAGATATTTTTGTCAACATAGAATTTTCAAACATGGAAAACAGAAAAGGAAAAAAAGGAGATCCGTGATCATATGGTAAGACATGAGCATAGTTATGTAAGCCTTAGCCTTCATAAGATCATCCCAATGACATAAATTGCATAGCATGGGATATGAAGAAGTATCAAACACAAATGAAACGTGCATGACATAGACGAAGAAGAGTTACTAAACATAAATCATGAACGTTTTCAAACATAAAGGAAGCAAAAATTATGTGGAGGACACCACACCCTTTTGACAAAGAAGACAATTAAAGTTGATAAAAGATGGTTCAAACCCTTTTATAATGCTTGTACATTAAATATTTTCACAACAATCCTTATAGTTCTTAATTTGTAAGAGTGTTGATGAGTTATCAAGATTGTTACGCTAGATGTTATCATGTGACTATGCATTACCAATTAAACAAAGTAAATGTAAAACTATGCTCATTAAGCTTGGATTGGCATATTAAAATATCTAAGCATGTGTAAAGGAAAGGTTGTGTTTTATTTCATAAAAATATAGTAAAAGATACTGAATGTCCCAAATGGAAAAAAGGGTAGTATAGGCCAAGGTTGAAATCAACTGCATCTCCAAGAAAGGTTCTGTCATTCTCCACTTATCCCACAATTAATCTAAATGTATAAGTGCCCAAACATACCAAACTTATGGAATGTCATGCCCAAAACAAGATCGTTGGAAAATGTCACATGGTCTATTCTAAGTTGTGGGTGGAATTTGAGAATAGGTGGCACAATTTTGCCCAAGATCCTCCTATTATAAGGTTAGTTTTGGTTCTAGGTGAGGAGAACACATTCTCGAATCAAAGTATTGAATGGTCATTTTGGTCCATCTTTCCAATAAATTATAATCTATCTCTATGGTTAACAATTAAGTTATTCTTCTTAGCTCGAACAGGTGTGGCTCATTGGCGTCGCTTGATATGAAGTCACTAGTTGTAAAGGAGGTCACAAGATTAAATCCCACCCAGGTTTATCTGTGTCTCGTATCTTGCAGGAAGGTGTAGGGCACCTAAGGCTATAGTAGTACTAGGAATGGATCCCAAGACCCCCCTATGTCACACGAGTACCAACCCAACCCCAGTTGTCGATTCCCCTAGTCAACAAACAAAAAAAATGTTCAATATTAACACTAATTTTCAGCCCACACAGGTGTGGCTCATTGACATCTCTTGATATGAAGGCACTTGTTGTAAAGGAGGTCACAAGTTCAAATCCCACCCGAGTTTACCTGTAACCCCGGGCTTGCGGGTTGTTATGGGGCACCTAAGGATATAGTGGTAGCGGGAATGGATCTCTAGACCCTGTGTCACACGCGTACCAACCCAGCCCCAATTATTGAATCCCCTAGTAAAAAAAAACAATTAAACTATTTTTCTTAGGTAGCACTGCTCTTTTTTCTCTGCATGTTCTCTTACAACTTCTAATCAAACATCAAACATATGTCTTAAAGTAATATTATGTTAATAATTGGTGTTCACGTGTTAACCATGTTTGTTGCATGTATATTCCTCTACCCTTGCACGACTTTAAGAGTTTGTGTTTAGTCATCACAATTAAAAAATGAAATGGTGAGTAGCTTAGATGGTATGGCAAACAAAATATGAAATATTATGTTGACATCATATATAGAGATTATGATTTGGGGTGAAGAAAACTTAGTACAGAATATGAAATATTGTGTTGACATGATATATAGAGATTATGATTTGGGGTGAAGACAACTTAGTATTAAAGTGTGAACTAGATGTTATGGCCATTCATCTTTAGACAATATAGTCATTTTAGTTTGGTATTTTATGACTAAAAGAATATTGTGGATAAAACGATATAAGGTAGTTTAAAACAATATGATGGTTAACCTTAAGTAATAAACAGACTTTGGAATTTTGATTTTTTTCAAGATTTTAGGTGAAAAACAAATTGTATCAAAATCATATTATTTATATTTATGATTTATGACAAGTTTATTTAATGATTAATATTTTTCATATATAAAACCTTTTATAATAATAATAATAACAATCTAATATTAAGGTCTTGCCTAGCAAGACATCAGTTTGATATGTGAGACCTCTTTATCTATGAAATGAAATAATGAACCTCTCCACTGGTTGCTTAGTATGAATGGCATGGCCTTTTAAACTTGAACAATATACAACAATATATGATTTTTAGATGGTAAGAAGGCTCTCAATGAAATGGTATAAGGACTCTAATTTTAGCTTGGAGAGGTGTTTTTACTCACATGCCTAACTTGCTTTGAATTTGCTTAGAAATTGTGTTCATTTCCTTTGAAAACCCAATGTACCTATATATATATATAATGCAAACTTGACCAATCCATCACATTACTATTAAATGATGCAACATGCTATTCAATGTTTACAATAAATCTCAAACATGGCCTTAAAGAGGAGAAATAAGAGAGAATAATAATCAATACATTTATCTACATTATAGTAACAATATGAATTAATCAATATTAAAATCATGCTGCAGTGGTGTAACATGCAAAAATTCATCAATATCATCATTTCATATCCCCCGCCCCTTTCTTTTTTATTCACTTTTTTAATCTAATTAAATTGGTGTATTACCTTGTTGGCACATTAAAAACTAACTTTACATTACTTCAGGGACGTGAAAATTAAATAGTACACAACTTTGAAGGAGCAACTTTCCTTCTCTTACTCTTCCTGGCGGGGTCATAGCACTGCACTGAAATTAGATGCTTGGAATATGGACATAGGATGCATGATACGCCCAAGGAATCCAATAATGTCAGAATCATGTTTAACGAAATAATATAAAACAACTAACATGACCGACATTTGGAAGTGGAAACAATTTCTAAATAATGGTTAGGTGGAGTTGGAGACGATTATCTTCAATGACCTAATAACAAATGTGGTGGCTGGTTATCCCTGTAACTACTAGATAATGAAAACCCATAAACATTGCGAAGCGATCAATTGATGCTTCAGGACAAGAACAATAACTTTGGGTAACAATGAAACGGTATTGACTAAAATGTTAGAGGGATTTGGTTTCGAATCAAAGATCCTATTCCATTGGAAGATAACATAGAAATAAATTGGGTAACAATGTCAGAGTATTGACTAAAAAATTAGTGAGATTTAGTTTCAAGCATAGTTGTCAGAATCGGAATCGGCAATGGCAATAAATCAGCGAAAAGAGGGAAGAGTTTGAATCGGATAAAAAAAATCCGCGACAAAAACTTAAATTATACACATATTTGCAATTAAAAAAAAACATTTTCATATATATTCAAAATTGCCATGTTCATATGGTGCAAGTTATTAATAAATGTCCAAAAAATATCAAATCATATATAATATATATTATCAAATCATACATAATATATATCAAAATATATATAATTCATTAATAACACATATAATATACTTAATTCATTAATAAAGTATATACACTGTATATAATACATATTCTATAATAATATATGAGTATAATACATTATATAATAATAATAATAAATGAGTATCCTAAAGTATATAAGAGTCACCACTCACAAGCGGCCTACAGGTGAACACAGTCACAACTCACACGCAGCCTGCAGGTAGGTATCCACGTAGACATCATTCGCACGCACAGTCATGCCCAGGTAGCCACCGCACTCACAAGCATATCATAGCCACGACCCCACTTGAAGACGATGCTGATAGTCATTGCTCGTTCACAGCAGCACCATCGGATGGCCGCTGCTTGAAGAAAACAAGCGGGACGCCTAAATACACCCACAACGAATCGAAAAATGAAAAAAATGGAGGCAAAATCGAGCTTGTAGCAAATTATGGCCACACAAACCAAAAAATCGGGACTTCAACTTGGTTTAAATCGTGAGTGAAAGTCTCGTTGACTGGGTAAAGATCCGTCAACCCGAGTAAAAATCAGCCAGGTTTGAATCGGATCGTTTAGGGCCCAATTCAAATTTAAATCACGATTCTGGTAACACTTGAACTTTCAAGTTGACAAATCTATCCCAATGTAGAACATAAAACCTTTAGATTAGTACCTTTCACAAAAGATGTAGAAAATAAAACCCTTTAAGTTTTAAACAAATTGTTAGATATCTTCATTTATCAATAGATGTGATGGTCATCGCCTTGAACTTTTTCACTGCAAGAATAGAATCTTTCAGGCTTGCTTTTACTAAATGAACAGAAGCCACAGCTGAACAGAAAGAAATAACTCCATATTAAAGCACCATTCTCTTCAATTTATCAACATACAGTGGAGAATATTCAATGTGAGGAATCAAGTGGCTTGCCTTTAAACTTGGGAATGGCAAGAGTATGTTCTCCAAAGGATGAGTTGGCCCAATGCATCTCATTTGACAATTTAACAGGATCTCGTAAAAATTTCCCCTCACATTTGACCTGCACCATTTGGTTTCGACCAGATAGTAAATTTTATCATTGGTCATCCGCCATACGAGCTTCTGCAGCAGCAATCTCAGAGTCTACCAACATGATCAAACGTTGGCCAACATGTTGTGCAACAGATATCATATCAAGAACAATACTTGGATCGAGACCTGCACCACCCCGTTTGGTCAGTCCACATATATGGCCCAACCTATTAATAGCTACTGAAACGGCTGAACTCATTTGAGATTCCTCTTCTAAAGTCGCATCCACTATGTAGTGCCTCCCTACCTACAAGGAATTCAAAATATCAAGACATAATCAATTTTATATGCCTGTGCAAACCTTCTGTAATATAGGACATTCAGGAATGTTATCGCTGCTACAGCATAGAAGAGTAATAAATTGTTTAGCCACTGAAGAATTCAGAAAAAGCATATATCCTGTTCACTCACCCTTCATTTCTATTAAGTAATAATAAATCCTTTTGTTGAAATTTATGACTCTACAAAAAGTAATGCTTATAACAGTCAGGGCAGTTAGTTAAGGCTAACCCTATGATTCCATAGCAACATCTACTACCGCCTATTTAGAGTGTGCCTATTTAATGAGATACAGAAATTTCGATGTACTAGAGAAAAACAACTATAAATGTGATTTCTATAATATAAGTTACAGGTCAATGTCTATACTAGTGACTTGTGAAGCCTTTCTTTTTGGCAATCAAGCTTCTCAATATGCAAAATCAGATCCTCGTGTCGCACAATTATCTCTCTTCCAGATTGATCCAAATAGCCCAGATATCATATTATAATTTATTTTCCCATTAGGGCCTTCAGTTGGCATGTCAACAATGCTCGGTCCATGTTCCACTGGATTTTCAAGGCAGAATGCATCTTTTCCAATTGAATTTTAGCTTGAAGCTTTATCCCCCACTTTCGCCAGATCTCAAGATGTGGGAAATGGAATTCAAATTTCAAGATCTTAGAAAATTTCTCTAGCTAGTATTTAGCAAAGGAAGCTAGTATATAAGCATTGCCAATGGAAATGTGTTATAGTTGGTTTTCTGTTGTAAACGTGCACCCAAAGGACAGGAAAACATATGCCTATTACCGAATTTACAAACTATAGCAATATGCCATTATGAACCTTGACTATTCTAATAAAAAATTTATTACCTTTGTTAAAGTCACTATCACTGGAACTCCAGATGTGTCTAAAAGTGAGAATTCTTCATCGCTGATGTTAATGTCTGCTTGCTGATCAGGTGAGGCAGCAGATACCACTTCAACCTTCGGTATACCAGTATTACTCAATGCTGCCTATTGAGACAGAAGAAATATGCAATTTAGCAGACATAATAATATACATGCATAATTTTTCCTCAGAATATGCATAATTACTAATACATGTCTATGTTATTATATAAAATAATCCAAATGGAACATAGATTTCAGTGGAAATGGACAAATGCCGTCTTTAGTTCACACAGACAGGATTCTCCTCATGGGAATGACAACTGTAGAAAAGGGAACTCATCATAACATAATCTAGATACTCAGACTATATTTGGTGAAAGCAAAAACTAGCTAAATGCTGGAAAATATCTTCAAAACTAGAAAGTAATATTAATTTGTGTAGAAATCAATAGCACACACATACAGAGAGTGGTTTATGGGATATTTCAGACCTCCAAGGAGAGTTTTGGACGATTTTGAGGCCGTAGCAGCAGTTAAAGGACATTTTCATAAGCTCTGGGCAGACAAGTCAGCAGTAACCAACCTCTTATTTAGAGCTGGACAGCATTCTCAATATGGTGTGAGGCATCAGCTCTAAACTTGTCTTCCTATGTATGAAAGCTTTAATCATTAATGCCTACATATACTGATTTTAACCTGGTAGTCTGTGGTAGGCCGAATATGGCAACGAAACTGTCAGTATTATAATTAAAAATGAACTGTATACGCAGCTTGTTAAAAATGCCAACATTAATTAATGAACAGTAGTAAGAAGGGTACATTTGGGGCAGAGATCATTCCAGACTAATAAATTGTATCGAGGAATTTACATTGCATGATTTACTTCTTTGTATATACAAAATCTAACTCAAGTAATTAAGATTCCTACAAATTTAAGAGCAACTTAAGTAGGCACCTAATCATCACATCACAAGAAAAGTACTTAGCTGCCTTTTAGGGATTTCCCCTAGCACTTGAATTTTCAAAGTGCTGAAGTGAAGGGAAACTTTACTTAGGTGACATTTGTAAAGTTTCCATAGTTGCACTTGGCTAGAACCTGTTAGGAGACCTTGCCTTGGGGTGCTAGTTTTTTAGGCAACAAGCTTAACTTGGAGAATTTCTTACTTCACTAGCTTGACCTCCTACTTGACTAGCTCATGCATTTTTTTATAAAGCAGCAGAATTTTTTGTTCCAGAGACAGCATGATTTGTTGCAATAATAATAAAGTCACCATTCTGAAAGTGGAGATTTTCACGAGAGGGTTTTCTCCACTATCCATCCTGTTCATCTGTTATGTGTCTTTTGTGAGTTAGTCTTGGTGTTTTAATCTTGAGACCATGTCAAATTTTTATATGGTATCACAGCTGTGAATATTCAATAGACTATATCTGCTTTGAGATCCAGATTGAGATGACCTTCTACAGCCATGAAGGCAATTTTTGTGCGAAATGAAGGATTTTCTCTACAATTGCATGATCCAACCTCACAGATCGAAAATCAACTAAATTTAGATCTGAACGATTTTCTCTACAATTGCATGATCTGAACTGTGAGGTGTCAGAATTTAGATTTGTCCAAACAGATCTAAAATTCAACCTCCTCAGCTTTCAAGGTCTGCATTTCCCCTAGCACTTGAATTTTCAAAGTGCTGAAGTGAAGGGAAACTTTATTTAGGTGACATTTCTAAAGTTTCCATAGTTGCACTTGGCTAGAACCTGTTAGGAGACCTTGCCTTGGGGTGCTAGTTTTTTAGGCAACAAGCTTAACTTGGAGAATTTCTTACTTCACTAGCTTGACCTCCTACTTGACTAGCTCATGCATTTTTTTATAAAGCAGCAGAATTTTTTGTTCCAGAGACAGCATGATTTGTTGCAATAATAATAAAGTCACCGTTCTGAAAGTGGAGATTTTCACGAGAGGGTTTTCTCCACTATCCATCCTGTTCATCTGTTATGTGTCTTTTGTGAGTTAGTCTTGGTGTTTTAATCTTGAGACCATGTCAAATTTTTATATGGTATCACAGCTGTGAATAGACTATATCCGCTTTGAGATCCAGATTGAGATGACCTTCTACAGCCATGAAGGCAATTTTTGTGCGAAATGAAGGATTTTCTCTACAATTGCATGATCTGAACGATTTTCTCTACAATTTAGATCTGAACGATTTTCTCTACAATTGCATGATCTGAACTGTGAGGTGTCAGAATTTAGATTTGTCCAAACAGATCTAAAATTCAACCTCCTCAGCTTTCAAGGTCTGCATTTCAAGTCCTAAAGTTGCTGCTCAACCCTTCAAAAATCTGTGCATCTTTTAGCCAATCTAACTGTACAGATGGGTCTGGAACAATCATTTAGGGCGGGTATCCTCCATTTGCTCCAGATCTGAAGAAAAGGTTCAACCCATTTCAGCCATACATTTTCTGTAAGGCTTTAAATTATTTTTATTTATCACAAAGACGGGAAGGGGTCCTCTCTACAACTTGCCAAGAAGTCATCATCGGCCCACCACCTCCCACCATCAGTCTTGTTACCAACTATTTTGTTACCAGTTATGGAACATGATGCATGTTCATTTCCAGAGTTCAAAACTTCAGTTTGTTCCAGAGTTAGCCAGTTTTGGCTAGCCTTTTTTATTTTTTGTCGAAATGACCATACCCAATGGGGTTTGTAATAAAGTGTGCTAGTAGGGGGGTCTTGAGTGGCTCAGTTCCCTTAGACTTAACAATCAAATAAGGTATTCCAAGGAGTGTTTTCTCTTGTCGATTATTCTTTGCCTTTAGACTAAGTAATAATCGATGAGTTTTTCTCCTGCTACCTTCAAAGCTGGAATGCCCAAATTTGGCAGTTAGGCCTTCGGGGGTTATTAGAGTCCAACATTAAAATATGAACCTACTAAACACTATTGGTATGTTCTATGGTCATTTCCTAGGTATCGAGGCATGTTAAAACATTGTCCGGAAAAAAAATTTAGCGGACGTCCTCGAGTTTTTTTTTTTTAAATATTGAAAAATAATTAATTTTTTCAATTAATTAAACCATTTTTCCTATGGTTTAATTGAAATTTTTCAAAATGTAATAATTAAGTGGTCTGGTGTTGGATTTTGGCAAATAAATACTTGTTTTATAAGCCAAAACACTCATTTAACCCCTAGACCCACTTATCATAAGTTTCTGATGATTATGTTGCACTTAATTGAATATTTCCTCAAAATCAATAAATGAGGAATATTTAATTAAAATAATCATGAAAATATTAAATGGAGATAAATCCAAAACTCGCCAAAAATAAACCGAATTGAATAAAGTAAAGGGCTAAATGACATGGCAAATAGCATCGAAGAAGATTCCAATCATCACCCAACTGATCTGAATCAGTATCGGAGTACAGCAGACAACTCAGCCTTGGGATTTTCGTTTCCTAACCTAGCATGGACGTTTTTCCTCGTTAGCATATGTTTATTGGTTGGTTGATAAAACCAATGTGATTGGGTGGGCACCTTGCCTAGGTGGAGGCCACCTCACCCCAATCACACACCTACCAGAGTCCAGTTCAGCTTCAGATCAAAGCAGTGAGCTCCATCTATTTGGTTGTTGCGCCCCTCTTTCTAGCAATTGGCTAGGGTTTCATAGCTCTCTTCCTTTTCGTATAAATAAGTGGTCTCTTCTCCCTCTTCATGGTGGATTTTTTTGGCAGAGAACCTCTGGTGAGATTTAATGTAATACTTGTTGCTTTCATGCAACCATTGCAATAAAAAGAAAGGCTTTGGAGACTCATGTGGTGTGATATTGTGGATGCTTGTACTTGATGGATGAGGTGATATTATTTTAGTTTTCTCTTGCTTTGTCAATTTGGGATTATGAATCTATGCTTTAGAAGGTTTTTTTTAAGCACATAAGAATAAGTATTTGTAGTTTCAATTTATCTATTTATCGATTTACTCTTAGAGATCGAAAAAGAGCATTGTTTTATTCAGTTATATTTCATGCTGCTTTTTTATTTCAATATGTGAACAATACATGATCTAATCCTTTATTTGGCAAGTCTATGAGTTGTTGTTTGCAGATCACTCTATCCTCCCAAGTAAAAGGTTGAGCTAAGTTGCATCATCTTTTCTTGGAGTTAAGTACAAAGTTCGACAATCATTTGCTACATAATATCCAAGTGTGTTCTAAAGATCCAAAGGTTTAACCAGTTCTACCCTTTTTTATTCATCTTTTGAAGTAAATTCTCCTAAACAATCTTAGTTTTGGTTAGGCAAGGTTTGGACTTCAATCGTCATAATTTTTACCAAACCGTGTGCCCTTGTTGGCTACCCTCTTCCATTTATGTTTGCAGCCTTCTTCCATTTCTGTTTGCAGCCCTCTTTCACCTCTGTTTTACAGTCGTCTTCCACTTCTCTTCGCTGTCCTCTTTTCTCATTTTTTTTGCAGCCTTCTTCCACTTAGTTTGCAGCCTCTTTCTTCCTTAGTTTGATGCCCTCTTTCACCTTAGTCGACAGCCCTCTTTTTGCCTTTTTTTTTTCTTCATTTCATAGCTTCTTCTATTTGATTTCTTCTATTTCATCTTAGAAACTTGTTTCTTTTAGAGTTAGTTTTTAGATCTTTGTTTATCTTTTATTTTTGGACTAACTTTTAACAAGTTAGTGTTCAAAGCTTTTGTTTTTAGAAAAGTCAAAAAATCCCAAAGGCTATAAGCAAACAAAGGAGCAAACAAAGAGCAAAAAAGGACAAAAACACTTCCCTCTTCCTCCATTCCCCTTCTCACCTTGTTCTTTCAAGAAGAGGCAAAAAATACCGAAAGCATTATAAAAGAAGTTAATAAAAAACAAGCAGGATAAAGGCTCCCACACCCCACTTCCCCCATTTGGGGGAAGCCTGTATCGTCCCTTGTTTCTTGTCTTTGTTTCATACATGCATAATAATTGTTTAGAGTAGATTAGTCTTTTGCGTGATAAAAACTTTGTTAGTATAGTTTTATTTCAACCTTTTTGCCTTTATCTTGCTAAAAGAAAAAGAAAGAATCCAAAGCCTATTGAATCACACTGAAAAGTGGATCAAGAGCACTCTCTATCGTAGAGGCTTTATTTTTTTGTCTTAGCTTTGTTTAACTGCTTTTGTTAATTTGTTAAGAAAAAATGAACACAAAATCTCTTGAATCTCACCGAAAGGTGGATCAAGAGTGCTCTATGTTGGAGAGTTCATTGCTTTGTCTATTTTCCTTACGTTAGCAGTTGTTTCTTGTTTCTTTTCATAAATCTCTTGAATCTCGCCATAAGGCAGATCAATAGTGCTCTCTATTGAAGGGTTGTTACAATGGCTCATTTTCACCATTAATAAAATCGAAATAAACCAATTCACTCCACTGTGTATGCTCTACTTGGTTGAGACACCCAGAAGTAGTGTAGACTATTTAATCATCACATTCTAATCCAAAGTCACATTAATAAAATTTACTAGCTTCCCCAGGTGAAAATCCAACGCCTAGATTTAAGTCGTTGCAGTGTCAAACTACCCAAAGGAAGCAGGAACAACCGGTCAGTGACCTCAAGGTACAGTTAGGCTACACCCTTACGGTGTAGTGTTGAACACCGCCTCAGAGACTCCAGACCAGCCTACATATTCCTTGCGGGTAGCCGTATCGGTTAAGGGTTTTGGACATATCTCCAATACCAAAAGGTATATCTTGGAGATCCCCCTCCCATTTAATAAACAACTTCATCCTTTAAAATTTACAGTAAAATTTACCAAGAAGCACTTGCAAAACAATCTCAAGCATTCCATTGGGCACTGGTCCTATTTATTTGCTTATTATATGTCTAAAGCATTGTTCTTTATCTATTTTCCATATCATGAATGCTTTACTTTAATTATGCAATTGTCGAATGGTTGTTTATTTCTAATTTCACTTGCAAATGCTCACTTGATTCTGTTTATTGTAAATCTTTACCAAAAACACCCATCCACATCACGCACCTAAATAATCTTAAAAACCCTTGAGCCTTGGAAACTCTTTGTAGGGACTACCCCCCTTGGCTTCGTTAGAAGTTTGCCTAAACGGAGGAGTCGAGATTAGGTGATAGCACCTGACTCTTTGCTTGCCCCCAAAGCCGCACCTCTCTCTTTTGCCGGGAGACAGTTATTCAAAAGATTTATGGCTGACGGTGTGCACATCGGCGGGCAACACTTTTGGCGTCGTTGCCAGGGACAAACCTTTTGTTCCTGGACGACTTTTTCCTTAGTTTTTTCTTAGTTTTTTACCTTGTCTTTTGATAGATTTTTAGTTTAAACAATTCTGACTTTAGACTTGAATCCATCTGCTCCACTGTCATTAAACACACCAAGGTATTCAACAAGAAGAAACTCTGTAGACCTACTTAATCTCATCCCTGAACCTGAATAGGTTTATAGGAGGAAACTAAATAGGTTAGCTTCTCGTAGAGTCCTTGAGAATCTTGGATCTGAGTCTATTTCAGACATC
The DNA here is from genome assembly GCA_001517045.1 of Pseudotsuga menziesii. Taxonomy (NCBI): domain Eukaryota; kingdom Viridiplantae; phylum Streptophyta; class Pinopsida; order Pinales; family Pinaceae; genus Pseudotsuga; species Pseudotsuga menziesii. The sequence continues at coordinate 336,960 of LPNX010274829.1, forward strand.
CATAGCCTTTTTGTTGAGAATAATGATTGTTTGTCTGATATAATGGGTGAAGATTTCAGTCCCCTTGACATCTCTCAGATGGAAGGTCAACCTCACAATCTACTAGACAAAGTTGTAAACAAATTGCCCATGTTCACAAACACTGATGCCATCAACGCAAATCTTCATCTAAAAAACTTCTCCATATGTATTAGCGCTTATATCAGTGATCCTGCACATAGACACGAAGATGTGTATATGAAACTCTTTGCTCTTTCCTTGGACGGAGATGATGGTGACCGGTTCAACAACTTGCCAGACAACTCCTTCGCAACTCTTGCAACTTTCAAAACTGCATTCACCAAGAAGTTTGGTGAAAAGAAAGAGCCTCAACATCAGTTAGCTTCTTTGACCAACATCAAAAGAAACAAGAATGAAACAATGGATGAATTCAACAAGAAATTCACAGATCTGACGAATGCCATCCATATTGACTACAAGCCTACTGTTCATTCCATATTACTCTACTACATTAAAGCTCTTAGTGCAGAAATGCAGTACCAACTCAAAGATAAAGACCCTACTACTCTTTTGATGGCCCAGGAAATGGCCATTAATATTGACAAGAATATGCAATCTTCTGATAAATCAAACATTCTTGGGTACACAAGGTCCCTTATCCCTCCTAAACAACAGGAAATTAAAGCTAAGGATTCCACAAACCACATGCAGGAGACTTATGATAAGAAAATGAAGGAGATGAATGATAGGATGGAGGGCTTACAATGCGATTATGCAAATAAACTAAGAGATATGCAAAATTGGGTAATAAACATGGAAAGAACTCAAACTAGTCAAAAACATTTTCCTCCTAAGGGGAATTGGGTTCAAAAGAAACCCCCGCAAGATAAAAGGCCCCCTAATCAACTAGATCCCATCAACATGGTTGAGGAAATCATCCCCTATTACAGAGCATGTGAGGCTCTTCATGAAGAGTGTGCCTGCTACATGGCCCGTCAGATCCTAGAGCATGGTCTTCCAGAATCAGGTTATAGTGAACAATATTCAAGCGAGCCTGAGTACGTCAACACGGTAGGACAGCTCTATCTTGTCACCACAGAAACCTGGAGCCAAGCAAGAGAGTACAGTCAAGAGCATGATACAAGTGATGAAGAGTCCCTTACATTTGACGTCGGTGATAACTACGAGACTTTACTTAAATTTTTGTGTGATGACAATCCTCCATGCTCTCCACCTCATGACAAATATTTGGAAAGTTGGGACCCTTATGATGTCTTTGAAACCCAGCTTTTTGAATTGGATTGTTATGATCATAAGGAGGATAAAGATAGCCAAGGACTTGGTACCAGTGATGAACACTCTCTCATATCTGACATAGATGGAGATGATCTTTTTGAGAATCCCATCTCTGATATGTCTAGCGAGGGAAATGTTTGTTCAAAAATTTGTGGAAGTCCAATCTATGATGCATTCAACAAGGGGAGTGTTTATTCTGAGACGTATGAAAGTTGTAAAGAAGAGCAGTCAGAGTTTTCATATGATCAGTCAAAGTTGTATTTGAGTATCTGTAATGAGGACTTAGAGAAGCAATGCAGTGAAGAATCAGATGGGATGCAACTAGTTGAAGTTTTTTTTCAACCATCATCTTCACATATAGATGTTCCTTATGATTTGGAGCATTTGGGGGCTTACACACAGAGCTATCAACGGATAAGCCCTTTTGATGAGTACGATGATCTACCTCATCATATAGATTTGTATATCAGTTCTATCCAGTCATGGATAGAAGTAGCCTGCGCGAGCACCTACTAGTTTGGGAAGAAGTTTGATGACATCATTCATGCCTATGATTTCCCATCCAGCCCGCCCATTTTGAATCATCACACAGGTTTGCATTTTCTAAATAAAATATTCTTGTTTTGGTTGGTAACCAAAGACAAGGAAAAACCTTTTTACATCTATAAAATGCTTAGGTGGCTACATTGGATTTTTTTTCACCTAACCTTTTTATATCATGCTTAGAGTAGGAAAATAGGCTCCTTAAAGTGAGCATTTACTTTTAACATTTTCTTTCTGTACTTGGGAATAAATAAATTTATAGTTAAGTTTGTCATTCCTTTGAATAAAGCAACTTTTGGATCAATGGCTCTTTTTCATAAAACTTGTGCTACTGAGGTTTTCTTGTCAAGTTGAGATGTTTTTACAGGATATAGAAACTGGAGTTCTCATATGCTCTCCTTGCATTAGAGACTAGATCGAGCACACGTCCCGCAGTTGGAGCCAGATGTTAACAACTATTTTGTACAATAGTTAAACTTTCTATTGATTTGCCAGTTATGGAACATGATGCATGTTCGTTTCCAGAAGTCAGAAGTTCAGTTTGTTCTAGAGTTAGCCAGTTTTTGCTAGTCCTTTTTATTTTTTGTCAAAATGACCATACCCCATGGGGTTTGTAATAAAGTGTGCTAGTAGGGGGGTCTTGAGTGGCTAGGAATTTTTTCTCTGGTCAATTATTCTTTACCTTTAGCCGAGTAATAATCGATGAGTTTTTCTCCTGCTACCTCCAAAGCTGGAATGCCCAAATTTGGCAATTAGGCCTTTGGGGGTTATTAGAGTCCAACATTAAAATATGAACCTACTAGACACTATTGGTATGTTCTATGGTCATTTCCTAGGTCTTGAGGCATGTTGAAACATTGCCCGAAAAAAAAATTAGCGGACGTTCTCGAGTTTATTTTTTATTTTTAAACTATTGAAAAGTAATTAAATTTTTCAACTAATTAAACCATTTTTCTTATGGTTTAATTGTAAATTTTCAAAATGTAATAATTAAGTGGTCTGTGGGTGGATTTTGGCAAATAAATACTTGTTTTCTAAGCCAAAACTCTCATTTAACCCCTAGATCCACTTATCCTAAGTTTCTGATGATTATTTTGCACTTAATTGAATATTTCCTCAAAATCAATAAATAAGGAATAATTAATTAAAATAATCATGAAAATATTAAATGGAGATAAATCAAAAACTCTCCAAAATAAACCGAATTGAATAAAGCAAAAAGCAAAATGACATCGCAAAGAGCATCGGAGAAGATTCCAATCATCACTTAACTGATCTGAATCAGTATCGAAGTACAGCAAACAACTCAGCCTTGGGATTTTCGTTTCCTAACCTAGCTTGGGCGTTTTTCCTCTTTGGCATATGTTTATTGGTTGGTTGATAAAACCAATGTGATAGGGTGGGCGCCTTGCCTAGGTGGAGGCCACCTCACCCCAATCACACCTACCAGAGTCCAGTTCAACTTCAGATCAAAGCAGTGAGCTCCAGCAATTTGGTGGTTCTGCCCCTCTTTCTGGCAATTGGCTAGGGTTTCATAGCTTCCTTCCTTTTTGTATAAATAAGAGGTCTCTTCTCCCTCTTCAGGGTGGATGTTTTTGGCAGAGAAGCTCTGGTGAGATTTAGTGTAATACTTGTTGCTTTCATGCAACCATTGGAATAAAAAAAAAGGCTTTGGAGGCTCATGTGCTGTGATATTGTGGATGCTTGTACTTGATGGTTAAGGTGATATTATTTTAGTTTTCTCTTGCTTTGTCAATTTGGGATTATGAATCTATGCTTTAAAAGGCTTTTTCTAAGCACATAAGAATAGGTATTTGTAGTTTCAATTTATTTGTTTATTGATTTACTCTAAGAGATCGAAAAAGAGCATTGTTTTATTCAGTTATATTTCATGTTGTGCTTTTATTTCAATTTGTGAACAATACTAATCTAATCATTTATTTGGCAAGTCTATGAGTTGTTGTTTGCAGGTCACTCTATCCTCCCAAGTAAAAGGTTGAACTAAGTTGCATCATCTTTTCTTGGAGTTAAGTACAAAGTTTGACAATCATTTGATACATAAGATCCAAGTGTGTTCTAAAGATCCAAAGGTTTAACCGGTTTTACCCTTTTTTATTTATCTTTTGAAGTAAATTCTCTTAAAAAATCTTAGCTTTAGTTGGGCAAGGTTTAGACTTCAAGCATCATAACTTTTACCAAACCGTGTGCCCTTGTTGGCTGCCCTCTTCCATTTTTGTTTGCATCCTTCTTCCATTTCTGTTAGCAGCCCTCTTTCACCTCTGTTTTTACAACCCTCTTCCACTTCTCTTCGCTATTCTCTTTTCTCTTTATTTTTGCAGCCTTCTTCCACTTAGTTTGCAGCCTCTTTCTTCCTTAGTTTAGTGCCCTCTTTCACCTTAGTCGGCAGCCCTCTTTTTTTTTTCTTCGTTTTGTAGCTTCTTCTTCTGTTTGATTTCCTCTATTTATCTTAGAAACTTAGTTTCTTTTAGAGTTAATTTTTAGATCTTTATTTATGTTTTATTTTTGGACTAACTTTTAACAAGTTAGGGTTCAAAGCTCTTGTTTTCAGGAAAGTCAAAAAATCCCAAAGGCTATAAGCAAACAAAGGAGCAAACAAGGAGCAAAAAAGGACAAAAACACTTCCCTCTTCCTTCATTCCCCTTCCCACCTTGTTCTTTCAAGAAGAGGCAAAAAACACCGAAAGCATTGTAAAAGAAGTTAATAAAAAGCGAGTGGGATAAAGGCTCCCACACCCCCCTTCCCCCATTTGGGGGAAGCCTGTATCGTCCCTTGTTTCTTGTCTTTGTTTCATACATGCATAATAAATGTTTGGAGTAGATTAGTCTTTTGCTTGATAAAAATTTTGTTAGTATAGTTTTATTTCAGATTTTTTAGCTTTATTTTGCTAAAAGAAAAAGAGAGAATCCAAAGCCTCCTTAATGTCAATGAAAGGTGGATCAAGAGCACTGTCTATCGGAGAGGCTTTATTTTTTGTTTTAGCTTAATTTTATTGCTTTTGTTAATTTGTTAAGAAAAAAGGAACACAAAATCTCTTGAATCTCACCGAAAGGTGGATCAAGAGTGCTTTATGTCGAAGAGTTCATTGCTTTGTCTATTTTCCTTACGTTAGCAGTTGTTTCTTGTTTCCTTTCATAAATCTCTTGAATCTTGCCATAAGGCAGATCAAGAGTACTCTCTGTCGGAAAGTTGTTACAATGACTCATTTTCACCATTAATAAAATCGAAATAAACCAATTTACTACATTGTGTATGCTCTACCCGGTTGGGATACCCAAAAGCAGTGTAGACTATTTAATCCTCACATTCTAATCCAAGGTCACACTAATAAAATTTACCAACTTCCCCAGGCGAAAATCTAACGCCTATATTTAAGCCGTTGCGGTGGCAAATTACCCAAAGTAAGCAAGAACAACTGGTCAGTGACCTCGAGCTACAGTTAGGCTACACCCTTGTGGTGTAGTGTTGAACACCGCCTCAAAGACTCCAGACCAGCCTACATATTCCTTGCGGGTAGCCGTATCGGTTAAGGGTTTTGGACATATCTCCAGTACCGAAAAGTATATCTTGGAGATCCCCCTACCATTTAATAAACAACTTCATCCTTTATAATTTACCAAGAAGCACTTGCAAAACAATCTCAAGCACTCCATTGGGCATTGATCCTATTTATTTGCTTATTATCTGTCTAAAGCATTGTTCTTTATTTATTTTCCATATCATGAATGCTTTACTTTAATTGTGCAATTATCGAATGGTTGTTTATTTTTAATTTCACTTGCAAATGCTCACTTGATTCCGTTTATTGTAAATCTTTATCAAAAACTCCTAAAAAACACCTATCCGCATCACGCACCTAAATAATCTTTAAAACCTTTGAGCCTTAGAAACTCTTTGTAGGGACTACCCCCCTAGGCTTCGTTAGGACTTAGTAAAAATGGAGGAGTCGGGATTAGGTGACAGCACCTGACTCTTTGCTTGCCCCCAAGGCCGCACCTCTCCCTTTTGTCGGGAGACAGCTATTCGAAAGATTTATGGCTAATAGTGTGCACATCGGCGGGCAACATTTTTGGCGTCGTTGCCGGAGACAAATCTTTTGTTCCTGGACGACTTTTTCCTTAGTTTTTTCTTAGTTTTTTACCTTGTCTTTTGATAGATATTTAATTTAAACAATTCTGATTTTAGACTTGAATCCATCTGGCAACTCCACTGTCATTAAATACACCAAGGTATTCAACAAGAAGAAACTCGGTAGGCCTACTTAATTGCATCCCTAAACTTGAATAGGTTTATAAGAGGAGACTAAATAGGTTAGCTTCTCGTAGAGTCCTTGAGAATCTTGGATCTGAGTCTATTTCAGACATCCGTAGCCTTTTTGTTGAGAATAATGATTGTTTGTCTGATATAATGGGTGAATATTTCAGTCCCCTTGACATCTCTCAGATAGCAGGTCAACCTCACAATCTACCAAACAAAGTTGTAGACAAACTGCCCATGTTCACTGGTGTCGATGCCATCAATGCAAATCTTCATCTAAAAAACTTCTCGAGATGTATTAGAGCTTATATCAGTGATCCTGCACATAGACACGAAGATGTGTATATGAAACTCTTTGCTCTTTCCTTAGACGAAGATGCCGGACAACTCCTTCGCAACTCTTGCAACTTTCAAAATTGCATTCACCAACAAGTTTGGTGAAAAGAAAGAGCCTCGACATCAGTTAGCTGTTTTGACAAACATCAAAAGAAATGAGAATGAAACAATGGATGAATTCAACAAGAAATTCGCAGATCTGACGAATGCCATCCATATCGATTACAAGCCTACTACTCAATCCATCTTACTCTACTACATTGAAGCTCTTAGTGGAGAAATGTAGTACCAGCGCAGAGATAAAGACCCTACTACTCTTTTGATGGCCCAGGAAATGGGCATTAAAATGGACAGGAATATGCAATCTTCTGGAAAATCAAACATTCCTAGGTACACAAGGGCCCTTATCCCTCCTAAACAACAGGAAATTAAAGCTAAGGATTCCACAAACCACATGCATGAGACTTATGATAAGAAAATGAAGGACATGACTCATTTTCACTCATTTTCACCATCTAGACAAAATCTAGACAATGCTAAATCTACCAAGCAAAATCTAGACAATGCTAAATCGCAACTAGTCGCTGACAATTCAAAGTGCTCAGAATGGAAAGAAAATGAGCATTGGTGTAGCTCACCATATTCGGCCCCACATATCCAATCACCTACTAAAGATAGCGTTGCTTAAAATAAACAGTCATGAAACTCAAAACATAGGCAAGTCTTCCAACTAGGTCCTCAAATATGAAATCATATCGTTAATCAAACCAATCTTCAAAAACTGCTAAAAATATCGACTGCTAAAAATAGAAATTACTAAAAATAGCAATTTATCAAATTTGCCTAAACATTGAACCTCATGCACATCTCCCCAAGGATATCCAAAGTATGATCAGCTCATGCAAAATATGAAACTGCAACTCACCCTAATCATGTCATGTGAATACTTCATTGAATCAGAACTTCTGCGTTGGGGGTGTCTAACAACATAGAAGGGGCTAAGTTCATCTCTCTAGAGAGTCTTGTAATAGTTTCTTTTTAATACTTTATTGTCAATTGTATTGAAGGGTCTATGGTATTATGTGTCCCATGGTATTGCCCATGGTAACTTAAAGTGATGCTATAAAATAGGCTATTGAGAATTGTATAGTCACCAAGTCAGTAGTGAGTGATATCTCTTGTGGTAGTCAGAGGTCAAGAGTAAGTCATATCTCTTAAGTGAACAAGGGTTAGTCATATCTCTTGTAAGTGACAGAAGCGAGTCATATCTTTTGTCGGAGTTTGTCTTTTCTGCTGAGGGGTTTGGGGGCAGTGAGTGTCAGTTGTCTAAATTCTGGTGAGTAATATCTGAAGGACTGATGTTGTAAGTGTTGATTAACAAACTTGAAATAAAAGATAATTGTTGGTTGGTTTTCCCCTATTGGGGTTTCCAGGGTTCTTCTCGTGTTGTGGTTTTCTCTATTTATGGTTGCTTATCAGTGTATTGCATTTATCTTTTTTGGGTTGATTAAGTAAAAGATTGAAAGTGTAACTGTGTTTTGGTGAGTTGTTATAATCACATGATATTAGAGCGGGTCTGAGGAAACCCTGCACAAGTGAGGAAAAAATTTGTTTCGAACAACCACGGTACGGGTCGTACAGCATACGGTTTCGTCTGGTTCTGACGGATCCATCGTGTGAGTTTGAATCCGGTCGAAGACTGTCTTGTTAAGGAGTTGTTGTTATCACTATTCTGATTGTTGCACTATTGACGAGTAGCAAAGCCGAGAGCAAGGACTTCAAGCCCCAACGTGAGGTTGTTGAGACATAGGGTTGAGTTGCCCTGTTGCATGCACTTGGGATGTTGCAATTGCAGCCGTAAGCGGACCAAGCAAAGATGAATTTCGCGCTGAGGCAGACAACTGCAACAACGACGAAGACTGCACACGGGCTCGTGTCACGTGAAGTAGTTCAAACGGATCTGTGATGATAGTCAACATGACAGTTGTCGATCGAGCCACCAAGGATCAGCGACGTTGTGGTCACGGACAATTCAGAAGCGACAGGGTGCACGAGGAGCTGTCGGTTGGAGGCTGAGCTCAGACATAGGCATTCAGGTGCAAATCGCAAATGCAAGAGTGTCTGTCAAGATCGACTGTGGGCAGCACAGGATCGAGAGAGCGTTGGGCATCGCATGGGCTGTCGAAACTCGGAGGGAAACAAATCGTGTTGCGGAGGAGTCCGCAGGGGAATAAGCTAAACTCTAGACCATTTGCACCCGAAATCTAGTGAGTTTTCTGGCCAAAATCTGGCGAAAATTGTTCAAATGGTAGTTTTCAGTAATTGGAATTGTATAATCTGGGTGCCCCAAAGGTAATCGAGGGTCCTGAATCCATTTCTGCAATAAAAATTGCAATTTAAACACTAAAAATCTCATTTTCAACAGCAAATCGTGTTGTCGGATTCCGGCCAAACTTACCGTGAAAGGTGCAAATGGTCTAGAGATTAGCCAACTCTGTCCGCATGAGGTGGAGGAAGTAAAGGTCGTCAGCTACAGTAGGAAGAGTGACCGCGGCATGGACACTGGTGGTGTTGGGCTGTGTGCTGGATGGGAACGAGTTGCAGGACTGGAGCAACATCGAGTGAGCTATCGAGAGAGCTGAGTGGCGGCTGTAGGTTGTTTGCGTGTGTTAAAAACATGAAATAGTTGAGTGGCATGACAGATAAGAGAGTCATGGGCAGCGTGGATTGAGCATTGTGGACGGCAAGGCCATGAAGATTGCCATGACGAAGATGGCATCAAATCAATTGTTGAGCATTACAGACAACAAGAACGCAACGAAAAGGGAAATGGGTTGCCAGATTGTGAAAGATAGCAGCCGCCAAAGTTAAAGTTTGGGTAGGGCAGAGGCCCTCCTTGGGCAGTAGTCAATTGCCTAGGAAGCTACAATTTTAGGGGGGAAGCAGTTGGGCAGACTCCAGTGCAAGCGGAAATAAAAGGAAAATTGTCAACTGCGTTTTGGACAGTAGTCTTACTCTAAGTGACAGAAAAAAAAATTTTGGCAACTGCAAGAATAGCAATTTTGACAAAGGTGAGAATTTTGCAGAAAGCAAATTCTCAAGTTCTGCAGTGTTGCAAAGGAACTACAGAGATTGTAGTAAGGCTTCCAATCTGAGGTGTGAGGAAAGGTTGGAGGGGATCTCCAACTACCTCTGATGGAAGGTGAGGATGGGTGTTATCCTCAAGGAAAACCGGATATGGAATTTTGTGAATTTCGTAGCGAAGTTTTCCACAAATCTTAAAGATCTAGATTCTCATGAGGTGAGTGAGGCAAAGGCACAGAGGATACTCCTAGATGGAGTGAAGGACCACCTTATTCCACATATGACTAAAAAGAACACAGTTAAGGAAATGTGGGATACACTCACCAGTTTGTATGAAAGCAAAAATGAGAACCAAAAGATGGACCTACGAGACAAGTTTCATAGCACTAGGATGGCCAAGGGAGATAGTGTGGCCTCCTATATCACCAAGGTTACACAGATGAAGGATGAGTTGACGGTTGTAGAGGAGACCATTCCAGACTCGAAGTTGGTGCGCATAGCCTTGAGAGGATTCACCAAAGAATGGGACATGTTCGTGAAGTGTGTGGTGGGCAGAGAGAAGCTCCCGAATTGGAGCAAGATGTCGGATGACTTTACTCGGGAAGAGATTCCATAGGAGTCTCAGAGTAGAGATCGGGAGAAGGAAGATGAAGAAGAGAACCTTTTCTTAGCATCCAAGAGCAAGTGAACATCAAAGAAAGGCTATTCTAAAGATATCCCTGAGGACATCAAGATGAAGAAGGACACCAGTAAGGTGAAATGCTTTGCATGTAATGAATTGGGACATTATGTAACACAATTCCCTACCAAGAAAGAGTGCAAAGGGAAGAAGCAAGTAGTTTCTAAAGACGAGATGGATGACTTTGCAGCTAAGTTTGAGGATGAGTTCTCTCTCAATGCACTAGTGACTGAGAAAGAGCACAAGGCTTCTCTCAGTACGCCTACTTGGTATGAGATGTCACTGTCAGAAGGTTCTTTAGGTTCAGAGCACCTGCAGAGGATGATTCTGGAGGAGGATCTTCCAAAAGCACCTTCCTCACTAGGAGGGAGTGTTAGTGTTGGTAGCTCGACATGTACTTTTGCATTGGGGGTCCCTAGCAACGTAGAAGGGGTTGACTTTATCTATCTAGACAGTCTTGTAATAGTTTATTTTTTAATGATTTATTGTCAATCCATTAGAGGAAATTTGGGGTCTAAAATGGGCCTTTTAAAAAAAGAGGCATCATATAAGAAAACGAGCCAACCATAATTTCTTGATGAGTAGGAATTCAGGAACCAATAGAATTTCAATAAAATGAGTCAATCATAATGGTTGACTTGACATTTGCCATTAAAAAAAACTATTTTTTGTTTGTATTTTCAACATATCTCTTCGTGCTTTTACTCAAATTTCGAGTGGGAGCACTCGTTGGATGCGAAATTAAATTTTGAATCTAATGAGTACCCACACTGCATACTTTTGAAGGACCTCGCTGCCCCAAAAATAAGAAATACATGAACTGAGGGAGAGAGTGTGGCCTTCTTCCCACCTCTCATCTTCAACTCAATCTTATGGGGGGTGTTAGTGTATAATAAATTGTGCACATTTATATTCACTTGTATTTTTAAATCGTATTTTATCAAAATGAATATCAAGATAAGATTTACACTTCAATTATCTTTATTTTGACTCATCTTGATTTGTTGGCAAGGTAAGATTTGCGCCTCTATTATCTTATCTTGACAACCAAGTTGAATGTAAGATTAGTTGGGAGAATCTCTTACTTGATTGGCTTGATCTCTTACCTGACTAGCACATGAATTTTTCTATAAGGAATGAATGAGAACCGTTTGTTTTCGAGAGAGGCACATCATGTGTAGCACAATAATAGAACCATATCTTTGAAAGTGGAGTTTTTCCCTCCACTATAAATCTTGCGTTGATATATTTTCTGTTCTTTCTGACCTAGTCTTGGTGTTTCAATCTTGAGAGAATCTCAAATTTTTACACCAAGCCCTCTATGTATAACTTGATTTGTAAGAAATTGAGGCTTGGAATCTCTTTTTTATATTTCCTTAATTTTTTTACCATTTTTAAGGCCAAAAAGCCAAATGAAATAGTTGATCCAATGTTTCAAAAAACTGAAATGTTTCAATCGTATTTCATAGGCATTTCATGCAAGGATCCATTTTCAAAACGAAGAAACACATCTCTAACACCAAGAGGTGACATTTCCAATAACATACATCTATGCTATTTGTTTTTTTACAACATGGTAATTAATTAAATGAAATAAAATATCCCCTCATTTAACAATAGATGGTGGATGTTGACCCATTTTCATCTTATTTTACTAGAGTTACCCACAGACATACATGACGTCACCCCCCGTTGTAAGAGCGATCGCTTCTCTCAATGCAATGAGAAAAATAAATAGGAATTATGGTAAATAAAGTAAATAGAATTTTCTTATGCAATACCCATATAAATAAGCACCCTATTTCTTGTTTACTAGAATCTTTATATTAATTTACATGAAGAGTATTTTGGGGCTTCTTTGTAAGAGTGCCTTTAATTATTGAAAAAAGGGGTAATTTGCCACATGCAACAATGCTCCTAAAATCTTAATCAAGCAAAATATTTACTCAAAACATCACTTGTTGCTTCCATTTTCCAAGAGTGATGATTTGTCCAAAACATCAAGTCTTACACTAGTAGGTTCATAGAGAGACCCCATATAAAATTTAAATAGTGGCATTTCTCTCAAGAATGTTATCTAATGGAAGAGAACTCAAAGAAAAGTGTTCCTTAGTTAGGGCCATACCAAAAAAATATCCCTTGGGTAAGCCATAAACAACATGTACACCAAAATCCCTAATGTTACTAGAATAATAAAGTGCTCCATTAAAAGAGACACTATAAGTCTCCAATAAAATTCAATAAGGTAGCTGAAACATGTTTACAAGTTCAATGTTGAGATATTTTCACTAATCTTCATTTGTGTCCATGTGCTAGTGCACTTTGTGCGTAGTTGAAGCTCTTAATGAGTCGACCTATGCGTAGTAGTAGGTAATTACACATTATTACACTTTATTATACTTTATTCTAATTTAGGGTAAAGTTGGCTTGGCCTCCCCTTAGGCACTAGCACCTTAACCCAAGTGGGAATGGTATAAATACAACACATCCCTCATTTGTACAATCATCACATTCAAGTTTGTTTAATCACTCTAATTGCTCTACGTGTGTTGCACTCTCTTGAATTGTTTTTCTTGTGTTGTTATTTTCAGCTTGTTTATTGGATAAGGGTTTGTTGGAGAAATCATTGTAGATCCTCTTCCTCATGATTTATAACACAATATCAGTGATAGCATGTATTTTTCTTCTCCATCCAGAACTCCTTGATTTTTCACATCTGAAATTAGGGGTTTAACAATGTTTAAAGGGTGGTACAGATCTGAAATTAGGGTTTTTCCGCACCCATCTTTGGCCAGCAATCAGTATTTTAAGAATTTTCTCTTACATTCACCAGCGCACCCCTACTTGCCAAATTTTCTTGAGTTTTTGGTGAATTTAATCCTGCTTGTTGCAATTGTGGTTCTCCTCCTTAAGGGCAGCACACTCTTTTTCCCTCTATTTCAGCAACAAGCTAAGAAACAAAACATGTACAACTAGGGGGGGTGGGGTGTCTGTATCCTAGGTATCGAACACGAACATGCTAGGACATGTGTGCATTATGTGTTTCGCACGTATCCTAAAATAGGACATGTATCGAACATGTGTAGGACGCGTACACTAGACATGCCCCATGTGTCTAACTCTAAAAAACCTTTTTTCATTCTATTTTCTTACTTTCCGTTGTAGGGAAAGAGTCCTCACGATCTCTCGTTGTGCAGGTGAAGGATAAAATCAAGAACTGAAGGGATTCCAAGTGTTTTATAAATGTTCTCGTTTCTAAAAAGTTCGGATCTTTATGGCTATATTTCATTTTTGTATTTGCAATTTGTAACTTTTTTATATAAAACAGTCTCTGTGACATGTTTCCAGGGTCAACGTGTCCCGTGTCAGATACTTGTATTTATTTGTCCTATATGTCCCATGAGCTCATGTCATGTGACTTAGGCCACAAGTTGCTACTCTGATATTGTGCCATCCATGTATGGAAAATAGCTTTTTCCCCGCCTCAATGCAGCTAACTATCATGCAGAGGTTGTTCAAATGTCAACTCTTCTCCACAGTAAATGGTTATGGAATATGGATGTCTTTGAAGAAACTACTTCCCGCTATAACTGATGACAGCTATGATCTTGTATGTCTAAAGAAGGATCTTGAATATATGAATATAGTTCTTAATAACCTCTTTCCTATATTCAAAAAAATGTCATTTTTATAGCAATCCTCTTTTCCTTCCAAATCTAGCTTCTCCTACTTTGAAAGACAATTTGTAATCTTATCCAGCATCAAGTCACCTTGAGGAACTAGGGTGAACTATCTCCCCAAGAGCATGCCAAGACTAAGACTACTCCATCATCGTATCGCATGAGATTTTAGGGGGAGGAGCCAGGTTTTCCAAAAAGAAGAGGCCAATATGCTCGTATTGCCATAAGGAGAGACATCTGTTCAAAAATTATCGATTCTAAGTTCAAAAGATTGGAGCTATTGATCAGCACACAGATTGAAATGATGATCTCTTCAAAAACAAGGCAGGTAAGTCCGTACACTTGGCTATGCACACTGCTTTGTGGTTGTCCACATGCAATCAAGAATGGATTGCATATTTTGGGGCTATCAAACATATGACAAAGCATCGAAACCTCCTCTCTGAATATAGTGATCAACATAAAGGTGAGCATGTGACTTTTGGTGATAACTTCAATCTCACAATATCTAGTCACAATATTGTTCAAAATGGTTATTCTCAGTAACAAATGTTCTTCAGGTCCGTGGAGTGGGACCCAATCTTCTCTCTATTTACATCAATGACTACTTCAACATCGTTACCTCTAGATACTGTAATGAAACCAAACGTGTGTACAAGATAGAGAAGTCTTCTCCACTATTTCATTATCGTCTCGATCACACCAACTATGGATCCCCGAGGCACATGAGCCTCCTTCATCTTGATTAAGGCCTTCCATAAATCAACTCTCCCAATTGTGTTTGTGAGGGATGTGTGATGGGTAAGAATCACCAAGAGTACTTTCTGAAGGACATCTCAAAATAGGCCTCTAAACACCTTAAGGTTGTTGATGTATATGTAACTTCGGAATGTATTCTTATATGTATTTTATATATTGTAACCCGATGTTTATTCCGGGATGTTTCTATTATGTATTTGAGTCATATTATCTTACCCCGATGTTCCGATCGGGAGGATTATTAATGTAAACAAGTCTTGTCAAGTCATTAGGTAAGTCCCCACAGTTTCGGGGCACTTGGGTTATTATACACTAATTAAGGTGTAGGCTCGAGTAAGTAATTGTAAGTTAAGCCTACATGGTTGAGTGCACTTCAAGTCAATGGAAGAATATAAATAGAGAGTGAGAGTCTCTCTATTTATCACTTGTGAATTACATCACTTGCTCTCTCAAGTGTGGCGCACCTTTGGAGAAGGAAATACTTTGGCTTGACAGAAGACAGAAGGCTGCTGTTGTGTTGGGAGGTCATCTTACTGTTTTGGGTTTCACATATTGTGCTGATACTATCTTAGAGGAAGTTGAGGGGTTTTCTCCATTTATGGTTTCCCCTATCAAAACTCTTTGTGTCTCTTGTCTCATGTGATGTGCTTATGTTATTGCTGTGCTTGTTATTCTCTCAGTGAAAAGATCTTAATATAATGCTAGCTTAAATGTTGAAAAACTAACAAAGGTAATACACAGTGATATTTGTGATCCCATGGCCAATTCTTCTCAAGAGGAAGCCAAGTACTTCCTCACCTTTACTTAATACTGATGGTTTTTCTCAATTTCTATGTCTACACTATTGAATCCAAGAATAAGTGTTTGCCAAATTCTGGAAGTTCAAAAACCTTGTTGAAACTCGTGTAATCAAAAGATCTAGTTTCTTTGATATGATGAGGGATGAGAATAAATCAATAATGTCTTTTATCGCTTTCTTCAGTCTCATGGCATCTCTTGGCAACAAACCGTTCCTTGTACTCCTCAACAAATTGGTGTCTCAACCAAAGAATAGAGCTAACATCAAAATGCTTTGTTCTATGCTTCACTCTCAAAATATGAAGTTTTCCTTATAGGGTGAAACAGTTGTTTGTGCAGCGTTTATCAACAAATGCACACCTAGTAATCTTGTCAATGGTATGACTCCTTGCAAGCACTTAAATGGACAAAACCCCTCTATTTCGTATTTCAAGATTTTTGGATCAAGTGCATAGGTCCACCTGCCTCATGGAAGGTGCACTATCTCATCTATCTAGTATGCTCCTCACAAATTATAGTTGGCTACAACAAAAAAATTTGGGGAGGTATCATCACTATGACCCCGTCACCAAGGTACTAAAACCTAATCAACTCAGACTCAAACTCGACCAAGTTGACTCCTAATCGATTCAACTCAACCTATAAACCAATTCAGGTATACAATTCAATACCGAACCTCATTTTTCCCACTTGGACCTATTGTTTTGATGCAAAACCCCTCCCCTTGGTCTCCAGACCCAACCTACATTGTTAAAAGGGAGGAGGTTGAGAGACAAGCAGATGTCGGGGTTAGTTGGGGCATAACACCCTCCTTTTGGCTCACCTTGCACTTGGTGAAGCATAATTGCACAATTTCATTCTTATTTTATGTCATTATATGGTTTAGTCCATAGTTTGTGGTTGCACTAACCTTAAATTTTATAATTTATCATTAACTTTGTAGGCTCAAATTTTTAAGAGGTTGAGGGTTGTCACAAATAAATAAGACAACCTCACCTCATTTGGAAATCATGTACAAAGGTTCAAATTATGTATTCTTTTCTTTTCCTACAGGTTTAATGGAGCATTTGAAGCTAGGCATGCCTCTCTCTTGGATGTCTTTTTTCGCTTTAAGGATGAATGGATGATGTTCTAGGGTTTGATTTTGTACATGACAAGTTGATGCTAAGAATAGTTGTAATAACTCATGCTCAAGGGTGACCTAAGACGCTCTATCTTGCTCATTCTTTATTAATGTTGATAAGTTTATCTCCTAACCCTAGTTTAACGTTGCTCTTGAAGTGCTTTGAACTAAGTTAGGGTTTGTTAGCTAGCATTTTATCAACTTGCTCAAGGAGACCTTCCTACCAAGGAACTCTCCATTGTTTTGTTGGAGCTTTAACTTCTCTATTTATCGTAATTAGGGTTTCACTACCTAATCCTTGAGGTTGCTCGCTTATCCCTAGTTGCAAGTATTGAATACCATCGCAAGAGGAGGGGCATTAGCCTAGATCTCTCATAGCCCTAAGGTTTGAGACAAGAATCTAATACCTTGTCTATCAATACTCTTTTTTATCAAATTCTACATGTTTTATTTTATTTTATGCATAGAAATATTTTACTACAGGAAAAACCCTAAAAATCTAAATAAATCCAAAAATAGACGTGATTTGGTATTTCTGGTCCACCCTAAATTTTTGCCCTAGGGGTTTAAACATTTATCCATAAGCCCCAGGGCATCCTCTTCTAAGGAAGTGCTCCAGGATATGTGAAACCCTTGTAACCGATGAATTAGAGGGTTTGTGGTATTTCTGCCTTATGCTACAACTTCGTCCTAGTTTAATTGTCCTCTTTTCCTTGAGTGCACACTTTCTGGAGTGGTTTCCTTGTGAAGTGTGAAATTGCCTTGAAAAGCGTGATATTATTTTAATTTCTTATAAACTGAATAACTCCATAATTGTGTGATTATTGTGTCTTGTTTAATATTGTTTGACTCTGATAACCAACTAATCATAGCTATTAAGGTTTCGTGGAAGGTATTTGTGGTTTGTTGGTGGTTGCAGGTATGGGTCTCCCCCTGGGTTTTGGACTTAGTCGAAGTGTTGATAGGTTAAACTGTGGTGACATTGGGTCTAACTCTCTCCCAAGCTTACTGTCATCGCATTAGGCCCTATGTTGCGTGGGAGCGCCCCCCACCCGCTCCCAAAGCTCGCTTCCTACGGAAGCTTGCTCCCAAAACACTCCCAGTTTTAGGAGCACGCTCCCAAGGCGCTCCTGAACCGCTCCTTCCTTTCCTGTACTAAAAGCTCCTATGCTAGGTTAATCATTTGATGACAATGTTATGGTACCTCCTTTCTTTTCCAAGTTCTTATAAAAGTATTTATGGTTGATCATTTGATGATAATGTTATAAGTTATAACTACTAGAAGATTGATGTTATATGGTTTAATCCATGTATTCTATAGCTAATTCAGCATCCTACATGTTTGTTTAGATATAAATCCACAAAATATATTAAAATATTTACTATACATAAAACGCTCTTGAAACGCTCCTAAAATGAGAGCTTTTGAAAATTTCGCTTTTCGCTCCACTCCCGCACCCCGCTCCTCGCTTCCAACAGCATAGGTTAGGCCTACTTAGCCATGATTTGCAAAGTGTTAGTGTGTGCGGTGTTCTCATTCCTAACCGACGTGTGTGTGTCAAAGCCCAAAAGTAGGCACATCAGCTCGATGGCAACTGCGAAAAGAGCAGCCACTGTCACCACACTCCTCTCTTCCTCGCTTCAAGTTGGCTCTTCTCCAACTCAAGGGTGGCTTCCCTAAGGTTAGGATCACTAAGGCAGATGCAATAACGGACAAGGTGAGACAAAGAGACTGCCTTAGAGAAACGGTTGTAGGATAGATGTAATTTGAATGAGTGATGGGAGAGAGGGAAAGATCAGTCCTCACAAAGAGACCAGTGCCAGTATATCAAAAGGGAAAATGTAGTCAAAAGGAGAACTCAAGAGGGCCCTGTGTCATATCTGACTAAAGGGGATTGGTTGCATGATTGAGCAAACCCTGATTAGTTAATGGTGTGGCTACTAGATTTACTTCCTCCTAATTGCAGGAGATGCGCTATGCAAACAAAAGATCAATATTAAACAATCAAACTAGATTAAATGCAAAGATCAATGCCCGTGTATGCACGCTTACAAAGGGAAAAGGCTAGCAGTGGCTAATGATTTTCACCTTCCAATAAGATGATAGCATCCGTTTACGGTCTCCGACGCAAACATAGAAAGAACAATTAAATTCTAGCAACATTCACCCATTCCTTGAAACTCCACAAGTTTACGCCACACATTAGATGAGTGCTCAATTACACATCCATAAACCCAAACTAATATTTTTCTATTAAGATCTGAGGAAAGAAATATCCCCAATTTTTTCCACCCTTACAATGGAGAGGTTGGCCTCTTTATAGCAGTGTTCCACGGGGACGCGTCCCGCAGGGTCGGGGACGCGTTTCCACGTTTCCTGCGTCCCGGGGACTTGGGGACTCCTGGGCGAAACTCTCCCTCCCCAACCATGCCCCTGTGAATTTTTTTTTAATATTTTCCCATTATTTTCACATTTTACAATTCCTACTTGGTGCTACTTAGAAAATAAACTGATATATTTAGTATTTACATTGCACAATCATTAATATACATCAAATGAATTATTATTTTTGATATTTTATTTTATTTTTATNTTTCCCCCCCGGAATATCCCTAAACTTGGGGGTGGTCTCCACGCGTCCCGAATGTGCGTTTCCTCGCTCCCGCGTCCCCCTGTCCCGGAAACTTGGGGGAACATTGCTTTATAGGCTCAAAAAGCCATTCTCATACTTTTCTCAAAAAAATAAGAAATGATAAAATATTAATAAAATAACTGGGGAAAAGTGAAAAAAGAATCTAGATCCACTTTTTCCTCCCATATAATACATGATCAAACTCCATTTATTTAATGTAACTACCTACTTAGTCTATTCGTTCCCATCCAAAGGTGGATAATCAAAGGAACGCTTAAATAGCCATGTAAATGAAGACGCTTATTACCCAAACCGACTCAGCTTGAGATAAAACTCCGAGCAAACAACTGCCAACACGGGTCAACATATGGCAACGCTAGCTACTCTCAAATCCCTATCAAAAGAAGACACCTCCAGTCGAATCCCTTGTAATTTTGCTCGGCTGCCAAAGGAAATCGTGGATCTAGGCCACGTGAAGAAAAGTGCTACATTCAAACTTACAGCTGCAAGTGATAAGGTGATCACGTTTCATGGTTTGGTGTTTTCAGATGTTTAATGAAAACGTGGATCGCTATTATGTGATCTCTAATCACTTGCATGTTTATCATCTCACTGAATCTCGAGTTGCTACCAATGAAAAGATATGGAGTTGATCACTGATATAATTCGAGCTCTACCAACAACTTCTCGTCCTTTATCAATCCGCTAAGCACTTGGATTCCTTGAACTCGGCTACAAATATGTTTAGCGTGAAACACTCGTGATAGTCCCTATAGCCACATGATCGGCTGCCAGCGATTCCATGTGTATGAATTTCATAAATCGAAGTGATGATGGATGATGGCGTAACACAAGGGTTCGACAGCTATGTAAATAAGGAATCTAGATATATGGGGTTTGATTTCATGCAATCGATTGCTAATGCCTGATGGATATGTGGGTTCCCAGGCTCCACACATAGAGGTGTGCCCAGGCAGTCACTTCGTGGATCTCAGTGGAGGGCATTTATTCATGCCCACGATGTCACTTGGGGTGTCCCCTATCCCACTTGTTTCGCGAATCTGTTGAGCATTTGACGCTGGCCATGTTATTCTTCAACGCATAGCACACCCATAACCACACCTGTCAACTTCCATACGTGACTTTTTCTGAATTTATTGAGCGCTCAAATAGGCTTGATGTTTGAGGCATTAGAAAAACCACCATACTATCATGCTTTAACTGATGCAAAATTTGTTGTCTTAACAGGCCAAGTTGCAGAGATGCAAAATGATAGCACATGAGTACTGCGTGAAACAGCTAGCAAAACTCCCCACACTGGCCGCTCCATCACACAATATGAAGATATACCATCCAACAGAGAGATCGCAGCCTTGTATATTGGGCATACCCTGAAGTATTGATCGATGAATATACCCACAAAACAGCTCTTTCACCAAATAAATTTATCCCGAGATGGAATTCCGAGCGAGCAACCTGAATTTCCTCTGCCCACTATATCTTTGTTGAAGGTTTCTATCTCAATAATCCAATTACTGGTTTTGTAGCTGAACATGCCAAGAACTGAATGTAGATGCTGCTAGGAAGTGAAATATGACCAAAAACGTTGATAGAACCCCCACAACTAACAAGGAAATCTCTAAGTGACCCCCAAGCAGATAGTGGGGGTAACATGCGGTAACAACATTACAAAATAGATCTATAACCACTCATAAGTATTGAACCTAATGAAGGAAAAAGATAAGTAAGGAACTTGTTAGGCCTGCCATCACAAGATTTGCAACTCACTTGAAAAACATTGCAATCTCTACAATATCTGCTTTCCCAAACATAAAACTTGCAAAAGATGTTTTCAAGTGATGAATGGAATGCATCTTAGTGGGCTCACAAACAAGATGGAAAAGACACCAAAATGAAAGTTTTCGAGACAAGACTTTCGAAAAAAGTAACAAAGGTTGTGAAAATTGTCAAGCCCTTTGTTAAGGCATTGTGGTTGCTAGATAGAAATAAATTAGCCATGGTTTACATTTATGAGGTTATGTATCAAGCAAAGGAGCAAATATAGGCAACACACAAGGATAGAGTATTTTAAGTATGGGCCTATCTAGGAGATCATTGATAACAAATGGAACAATCAACTCCATCACCCTATACATGCAGTTGGGTATTTCTTCAACCCAAGGTATCATTACAGAGGTCAATTGGGAGAAGATCAAACTGGGGAGGTCAAAGATGGATTGTACAAGTCCCTAGAGCACATGTTCCCTAATGGAACTGAGCAACTAGAAATACACCAACAAATCATCGCTTTCACCAGAGCCATGGATACCTTTGGCAAAAACCTAGCAAAGATTGCAAGAGATTTGGACCAACTAGGTAAACAATTCCAATGTTTTATTAAGTTCAATCGTTTAATCTTTAAATACTTGAACTTTTAGCCAAATTCACAATCAAATTTGTTGAACTAACTTTGTCTTTGCAACACATTGGTGGGAGTCATTTGCCAATATCCTCAATTAAAAAAGTTTACAATTGGAATACTAAATCAGACTTGCATTGCATCCAAATGTGAGTGCAATTGGTGTGTCATTGAGCAAATTCACACGAAGAAGAGAAACCATTTGGCACAAAAACGGTTAAATGATTTCTTCTTCATGTAGTACGGCCTCAACTAAGAGGCAACATGTTACTAAACAAAAGGCCCGATACAGATCCCATTGTGTTGGATGATATTGATCTGTTGATGTATTTGTAACTTCGGAAGATATTCTGATGTGTATTATCATTGTATGTTGTTGTACCCCCATTGGGGATGTGTTTACCCCCTTGTGGGATGTCTTAACTGTGTCTAGACCTTGAGGTACAACCTCTGTTGTAAGTCGGGGCAATAGTCCCCAATGTAACATCATGTAAATGTGTACTTGGAGCCTCTCTGAGAGAAGTCAGCCATGTTAGGGAAGACATGTGGGCCCCAGTCTTATGTTTGGTCAGTGACTTGAAAGGGTATAAATAGGGAGGCCACTCCCTCATCTATACACACCTCACACTCTCAAGTTTGTATGAGTGAGAGAGAGACAAAAGGGAGGAGAGACAGATAGCTGCTGAAGACTTCTTATTATTGCTTTTGATCATCTTACTATTCTAAAGAAGTTTGCGAGGTTTTCTCCTTTATGGTTTCCTCGGTGAAAATCTTTGTGTCTCGTATATCTATTATATCTTATGCATCTTGATGCACTTGTTATACTTTCAGATAAAGATCCTAGATAAACTAATCAGATCTAAAGAAAAACTAACATGGTATCAAAGCCTCTCTGAAAGAAGGCACTGTACAGTTGTGGAAACTAGGGCTTCCTAGTTCAATGTGTTCTCTCCACAGATCATCAAGAAAAGAGGGCTAGGATAACTCGCCTCAGTAGGGTGCATCTGTTGGTGTAGACAGTTTCTGAATTGAAGAAGTTTGTTTCATTTTTTACCCTATCACCGATGTCGGGAGGAACTACGACATCAAGTTTTGGAGGCTTCCCACCTCAGTGTTCAGAAAGTGACCTATCTGAGCAACTCGCCTCAAGGAGGCGCATCTTTTTGTCCAAACAGAATTCTCAAACTCCAAGTTTGGAAAATTAGGGTTTCTCTGACAAACCCTATGTAGGCCTACTCCAAAATCAGGTCAGACACCTCAAATCGGTACAATCTAAATCTTTGCTATTTCAATTTGAGGTTCTCATTTGAAAAGATGACTCACCATACTCTGCTTGAGGACAAGCTTAGAGGGGTTGATGGCTTTCAAGCATGGAAGTACAGAATCTCCCTGATCCTTGAAGAGAATGATTTGGATCAGTACATCACTTAGGAGGTTCCAGAACCAGAGGGAGATGAAGCTAAGGCTGCGCATAAGAGAAGAATGGCTAAGACTAAGAGAATCATTGCAAATTCTATTAAGGATCACCTCATCCCACATGTGCCTTCATTCAAGACACCGAAACAAGTGTATGATGCTTTGACAAAGATGTTTGAACGAAAGAACATCAACCGAAAGATGACTTTGAGGAACCAATTGAAGAATGTGAAGATACAGAACTCCAAGACTATACAGTCTTACTTCACAAGGGTTGCTCAAATCAAAGAATAACTTGAAGCGATTGAAGAAAATGTCGAAAGAGAAATTGTAATGACTACCTTGACTGGTCTCCCTAGATCATGGGACTCATTCATTCAAGGAATTTGTGCAAGAAGGAAGTTGATCTCTTTCAGCAGACTTCGAGAAGAATGTGCAAAAGAAGAAGCTAGACTTGTGACAAGAGAAGAAAAGATAGGAGCAACTGACAATCAAGCTCTCACAGTTCACACCAGGAAGAACTTCAAGAAGAAGGAGAAGAAGGAAACTTTCATCACAACAAAAAGAAGGACAAGAAACAGAAGAAGACCAAAAGAGATACTTCAAATGTTCGATGCTATACTTGTGATGAAAAGAGACACTTTGCAAGAGATTGTCCCATCAAAAAAAGAAGACACCATGCTCATGTTGCCGAAGATGATGAACCAACAAAAAAAAGATTAAGACGGGAGAAGGATGATTCAAATGAAGAGTATGTCCTAATCTCAGCACTTACTGGCACTATCTCATAGGGAAGCAATGATTGGCTTGTGGATAGTGGAGCTTCTAAACATATGACGGTATACAACGAATCATTCGTTAATATGTCTGAACATGACTCACCTCACAAGGTGAAAATTGGGGATGACTATCAATACCCAATAAAAGGGAGTGGAGAAGCTTCATTCAAGCTTGACTCCGGAAAATCTCTAAAGATGAAGGATGTGTTATATGTTCCAGGATTGAAGAAGAATCTTCTCTCCATTTCTGCACTAGATGCAAAAGGGATTAGGGTTGCTTTTGTCGATGGCCAAGTTCTGATGTGGCCCAGAGAAAAGACAATAGAGGATGCAACAGTGATTGGAGAAGAAGACGAAGGCTTATACAAGCTGAAGGGACATCCTAAACAAGCACTGGTTCATGAATCGATTGAACTAAATGAACAATGGCACAGAAGGCTTGCACATGTGCACTATAGGGCACTACCGATGGCAAGCAAAGCAATCTCAAGACTGCCTGAGATCCAAGCAAAGCATGAAGGCATTTGCAAAGGATGTGCACAAGGAAAGAATGTGAAGAAGACATTTCCCAGCAGTGAAAGCAAGGCTAAAGGAATACTGGAGATAGTACACTTGAATGTATGTGGACCTATGTCCTCTAGTTCATTAAGCGGGTATGTATACTATGTTTCCTTTATAGATGACTTCTCACGTAAGACTTGGATATATTTCTTGAAAGGGAAAAGTGAAGTTTTCAACAAGTTCAAGGAATATAAGGCCTTGGTCAAGAACCAGATAGATAGGAAGATCAAGACTCTACGGTCATATAATGGCGGAGAGTTCACTTCGGAAGAATTCAAGGAACTCTGCAGAGAGTCTGGGATTAAGAGGAAGTTGAGCACTCCATACAATCCTCAACAGAATGGGGTTGCGGAACGAAAGAATCGAACCATCATGGAGGCAGCAAAAGCTATGCTACATGATCAAGATCTTCCTATGCACCTTTGGGCGGAGGTAGCAAGAACAGCTGTGTATGTACAGAACCGTACTCCTCATTGAGTACTTGACAATAAGACTCCTGAAGAGGCTTTCTCAGGAGAGAAACCAAAAGTCAGCCATCTGAGAATATTTGGCTGCCCGGTGTACATACATATCCCAAAGGAGAAAAGGACCAAGCTCGACCCTTCTGGGAGGAAGGGTATCTTCATAGGATACAGTGATACATAAAAGGCCTACAGAATATACTTCCCAGGATTCAAGAAGATCGACATCATTAGAGACGTAACCTTTGATGAGGACTCGACATACTTCAGATCCAAGAGGACACCCATTCAGGAGGTCGAGGAACCTGAAGAGACGAGAGGCCAAGATATGGAAATTGGAGAAGCAATTCCAGAGGACCATGAAGATCACGACATGACAGAACCACAAGAGCCAGTAAAGACATTCCTTGAGAAGGACTCCCACAAGAGGAAACCAGCATGGGCACGAGAGCTCATACGAGAAGCTGAAAGGTATGGCGCTCCAGAGGGAATAAATAGAGAGAGAAAAAGGGCAAAGCCCTACAATAACTATGTGGCTCTGTTGTGTGACCTCATTGACAGAGAACCTTCCACCTATGAAGAGGCTACAGAAAGGAAAGAATGGAAGGATGCGATGATTGAGGAATATTAGTCGATCATGAAGAATGATGTCTAGGAGATAGTTTTGAGACAGGAAAAGAAGTTTGTCGTGACTTCAAAACGGATCTACAAGATCAAGCATGCAGCAGATGGCAGCATCGAGAAATATAAGGCGAGATTCGTAGCACGAGGCTTCTCACAGAAAGAAGGCATAGACTACAAAGAGACATTTGCACCCGTGGCAAGGTACTCTTCCATTAGGACCATACTTGCTTTGGCAGTAGTTATGAAATGGAAAATATACCAAATGGATGTCAACACATCTTTCTTGAATAGTGTAGTCGAGGAGGAAGTGTACGTGAAACAGCCACTAGGATTTGAGACACATGATAGGAAGACCCATGTGTGCAAATTGAAGAAGGCCTTGTATGGATTGAAACAAGCACCGAGGACATGGTACGGCAGGATGGATAGCTTCCTGATGAGCTTGGGATTTACCAAGACTAAAGCAAATTCCAACCTCTACTTCAAGGTGGAAGACTGAAGACTAGTGATACTCTTGCTATATGTCGATCACTTGTTTATAACAAGTGAAGAGTAACTCATTACAGATGCAAAGAGGAGACTTGCTACAGAGTTCGAGATGAAAGACCTAGGTAAGGTGCACTACTTCTTAGGCATGGAGGTGTGGCAGAATGCAGAAGGGATCTTCCTTGGTCAAAGAAAATATGCAGTGGAGATTCTAAAGAGATTCAAAATGATGAACTGCAAGGCAATGACCACACCTATGGAATCTAACTTGAAGCTTCTGAGTGATGCTTCATCCGAGAAGGTCGATGCCACGATGTATCGTCAGATGATTGGCTCATTGATGTATCTAATGAATACGATACCAAACATATGTTTTGCGGTGAACACCCTAGGCTAGTTCCTGACAGATCCGAGACATGTTCATCTGATAGTTGCAAAGCATATACTGAGGTACCTAAAAGGTACAGTGGATTATGGGCTCAAATATGATGCAAATCAGAAGATTAACCTACATGGTTATGTTGATTCGGATTGGGTAGGTAGCGCCACTGACAGGAAGAGCACCTTTGGTTGTTGTTTCAGTTTGGGATCTGGCATAATCTCCGGGTTCAGCAGAAAGCAATCATGCGTGGCTCTAAGTACAGCCGAGGAAGAGTATGTTGTCGCTTGCTCAGCTAGTTGCGAGGCATTGTGGCTTCGAAAGCTATAGTCTGACTTGTTTGATCTCCAATTGGATGCGACTTGTATCTTCTCCGACAACCAGAGTTGCGTGAAGCTATCAAAAAATCCTATGTTCCACGAAAAGTCGAAGCACATTGAGATCAAGTTCCACTATATCAGGGATATGGTGCAAAGAGGAGTAGTGAAGCTCTAGTACGTGGCAACGGAGGAGCAGATAGCCGATGTGTTAACCAAGCCACTTGCGAGAGTGAAGTTCGAGTACTTCAGAGAAAGACTTGGAGTGATACAAATCGAGATCCCTCGAAAGTGGGAGTGATGTGTTCTAGCATAGCTAGAGAGACAGGTTGTCTGAGCGTAAAATCCTGGCGAAGCTCGTAGGTTGCTCAGACGTAATCAGCCCTGTAGGTTATCCATGGATGTAATCAGCCATGGCGAAGCTCGCAAGTTGTCCTTGGATGTAATTAGTCCTTATATGTTACGGAAGCATAATATCTCACATGGGAAATGAGACAGGTTATCCGAGCGAGAAAATACTTGATTTACAAATGAGGAGAATGGTGTATTTCTACACCTAAACCTCCATTATGGTTTACATCGCCACCCACAAGAGGGTGACTATGCTGGCCTAGTCAAACATAGATCAAATACAATGAAGTGTAATAAATGGGTTAGGTAACCAAAAGTAGGCCCATTAAGACCCTCAACACCCAAAATAATGGGTTGACATGTAGCCTCAAGTAAAGAATAGCCACATAATCTCAACAACTTTGACCAATTTAGAACCCAAACCAAACAATGCCATACAAGGCCAGTCGATTTGACCTATCTTGGCCAATTTTGGAAAGTTCCATACCAACATAGACCCACCCACAAAAAAATCAAAAATAAATAAATAACAAAAAATAAACTTCATCTAAAAGTCAATTTTCATACCCATGTAGATACTAGAGAATGTAGAGGATCTAGATTTGGATGATTCAGTCCTAGAGTGTAGTATGATTACTTTTGTATTCTGAAAGTCATTTAGAGACTCAATGTTTATCTATTTAGGTTCATATATGTATTGCACTCAATGCCATTCAACTATATTCACCTTTACATGCTATAAACATGAAAAAACATTACCTATTTTGCATCAGTGTAAATACATGAAAAAAATGATCAAATTTTGAATATTTAAATAAAAATGGTTGACCAATATAGTTTTCAACTTTTTAACGCTTTCCAATTTTTGGCTTCGATAGGTTCAATTCCAGTTCTAGTTTTGGTTCTCATAACATTGTTCAAAAGAATCCCTAAAGTTTGGAACCCAAAAAGGCTTTATGAATTGAACAGTGAACATTTTGATGCTTCTTGCATTGTTGCAAACTTTCCATTATTAACATTAATAATGTTATTGAGGATGGCCCAAATTCGTTATGAATATAATATCTCTATAAATGTAGTTGTAGATATTTGAATTTTAAAAGAAATTAAACATATTTAATTATTTTTAAACATACTAAAAAACCCTAAAACAATTATAGTAGAAACACCTAAGAACTTTCATTCCACTTGTTCTACCTATTTCTCGATAGGTTTCATGTTTCTCATTTCTAGTAGAACAGTCTCACACCCAAGTGTGAAACAATGTCCCCTAAGCAACCACAAAATACACCTTATAATTGTTGCATCCCTTGAGTGACTACAAGGCAGCTTATAAAAATTTAGTCCCCTGAGCAACCACAATGCATTTCCCTATGAGCTATAATCCCTTATATTGCTTTTAACTGCATCAATATTATCTCCTTTAAACTATATTTGTGATATATCATGGTATATAACAAGGAGGCTCAAGATATTAATGTCAATTATTTGTTGTATGAGGTTTGGTGTTGTGTCAACTAAACCAAAATAAGGGGTTGACATGGAACAGAATTAGCCACAATTCACCTCAAATAATTCACTTCTACAATTACTATATGGTTTATATTAGGAGGCGACCTATGATAATAATATAAGTTAAAAAATCATTATATATTGCATGATATATTAAATAAGTATAATATATATAGTACAATATAATATATAATAGCTAAAGATCAGTTGAAGTCAACGGGAAATTGGTTAGAGATGGCAAAGCAAGGGTGTTTCATACCGCCCAAATAGGTTGAAATTCTGCCAAATACGCATCTCACCCACTGTGGGAATTCTCACCCATGCAAGTGAGTCGTTTCAAGCACCCCCCCGACTCGTGGCTTCTTTGCAAAGGGGATTTTTCTAGAGCCAACTACATTGCATTGTAAATTCCCAAATTGGGAAAGGGGGCACTTGCCGCACAATAATAATATTAAGTAGCATGTCAAAAAAAAATTAATATATAATTAATATAATAAGATTTAAAGTTTTTATAATAATAATATATAGTAATATGATATTCATAAATGTGTGTGCACCTTACCCACTGCACCCCCTCGCATCCTAATTTCAAAAATGTCGTCCTTGTACCTGTACATACACCTATAATCCCTAGCTAACTCAACATCAAGCCATATGGAAAGCGTGAACTATTTTCAAGACTAGAGATTTAGGTTGGCTGGTAGTCAATCAAGTCTTTGTTGTCAAATATATACTCCATATTACGAGGTTAACCAATCGAACTCACAGAAAACAGAAAATAGGAAACATGTCAAAATGAGGAAATAGCCTAACATGTATTTTGGAGCTGTAGAGTTCCTCAATTGTTCGATTGTTATGGGAATTCAATCTCCTCAAAATATACAAACATCTTGGTTGGACCTCTTACCAAGAAATGGCCAAATTAGGGAGATTAGTAGATGGTCAAACAAGAAGGCAGAGAAAACATGTTTTGGTAAATAGAGATCGCCTTCTAAAAGGGATCAATTTGGTGCCATGGAAGACATGTTAGCTCTCCTTGCCAATGTTGGCAGAGGAAAGCAAATGTAGTCTCACCTAACTAATTATTGATATCTAATGTAGTCATTCTGTATTTATAATTTTATTCTAATATAACATCTGTGCTTTAAAAACATCAAAAAGATGTATGTTACCCCTCTTTCAGCATGGGTGATTTTGATCAGAGATTCCTGAGATCATAGGTCAAAAGTCCTTCAGCTTTGTCAAATGGGCCATATGCCTTGATGTGCCTAGCCAGAGGCAGTGCCTAATCCTCTAGTGACGTGATATTTGTAACCATTATTTACTCTTTGCATGTTTTCCAGAATGATGGTATGTTGGCATGAGATGTTACATGTATGCTTCTATAATGGCTCATATACTTAAATTGTTGCCCGTCTCTCAGTCTAACCTTAGTGTTATTCTTTTAACTTAATAATGTGTCAGTAGGAAGGTTGATTTGTAGCTTTGTGAACTAAGTCAAGTGATTTTCATCCATTTCATAACATTTTAAAGCCATTTTTCATCTTGCTAACTGATTCACCCATCCCCTTCATTATACCCCTCTGAATAATCTATCATTAGTAATAAGTTAATAACATAAGGTCTCATTACTATTCCAATGTATGAATCCCTCAAATAAAGCTAAAAGAGTCTTGTACTCTCCAAAAAGAATATGTTGATGAATTAAATGCAGAAATGCAAATAGAAAAGATCATGGTGGATACTCCCCATCGCAAAATCCAGGTTCCCTTGTCCTAGGTTATCAAGGCCACATCCTAAGAAAAAGGTACTAAGCTAATGAAAGGGGTTAATGAAATTAAAATAAATGAAGTATCAAAGGAAAAATGAAATAAAGGGATCACAATATGAAAGTGGAAGGATAGATGACTCATGACAACACTTCCTAGCTCTTGAAAGTTAAGGATAGACCAACACACTTATATTACTATGATAATTATTTCACAAAAGCCCATTTTATTCCCTTATGTACATACTTCACCTCATGTACCCTCCCTTGGCTTAGGTAGCTTAGGACTCTCACATGTAAAAGGGTTCTACGTGTTACACTGATGTTAGACTAAAAGGGAAAAATATTATAAACCATTGAGTTATTAGAAAAGGTGTACTTCTAATATGTATCTTGTGTTTTTTTTGTCATATTAGATGAACATTTGCCTAAGTTTTGATGATTGTTAACTTTATTACACAAGTAATTTACAGAGATGCTATGACTTGATATGCAAGTTTGGTTTTCTTAACTAATTTGGGTGACACCTTGTTTTAGAGATCTTTCTTTCAAGCAAGGCCTCATTCAAAGCCTTAACTCAAAAAGATCTCTAAGGAATAATCATAGCTTGTCCCTTGAGCAATTTCATTTGTGGATTCATGCTACACATGCCAATTGACTTATTTACTTGAGGATCATTTTCTCAATGTCTTATAGTTTATTGTTGATATCTATCTACCTTTCACACTCGCTATTGGCTAATGTTCATGGTTCATGTTATTTCATACTCTTAAGCAAATATTTTTTATGTGCTTGATTTATTGATATTTCACATCTTGAATGATTGAATGCTTATTTGGGAAATCAACTAAGCAACACACAACACACATTTTAATCAAGTTAATTTCATTTCCCTTAGCTCTCTTTAGACCAAATCCAAATGAACCTATAGGGAAGCCTCCCTTGGCCTTGAGAGCTAGCCTAAAAGTGGGAAATTAGCACCGTAGTGATAGTGGTGCTTCTTTCCAAAGTAGCTATTAATAGCACTAGTTGATTAGGACATTGACACTCAGGTGTTAAATTAAACTGTAATGGGAAGATCATAGAAACCATTAGAGAAGAATAAGAGGGATCAACACCAAAACAAATCTTGAAGTGTTTTTCCTTTTACATGCTATATTGTACATTTTTAAAAGATAAAATGTGTCGGCCAACTAAATCTAATACTATACAAATCCATAGTGTGGATAATTATTTTAGTTTATGCCAAATAATATATTACTCACCTTTATAGCAATAGCCAATGCGTCAAGAAGATTTCCATCAGAACTCAACACAAGTCCATCAATATAGAGATCCCAACATATCTTCCCCTCCACCACCATTAAAGTTGACAAGTCAATACCTGCCCCTGCAAGACATTATATCAAACTGGTCACACTCACAAGAAAAACAGAGTGCCGGGTTTCTTCTTACAAATAAGAAAAGTTAAATTACTATGTATGTCAGTCTTATTCTACTTTAATCTGTGGACAAGAAAGGTTTATTTCTTAATTAATTTAAATTTTTTTTCAACTGAAACTTCAACTAATGCTGCGATGCACTTTCTAATTTTATAAACCATAACAATGAAAACTTAATAATCTAAAAAGGATACATCTAGATCCGATACAAAGCCCCTGCCAATACTATAACTAACAGCCGATGAAAATATTCTTGTATCACAGCTGTTTTCAAACAAGTTAAACTAGAAAAACAAACTACATAAAAGTTTTATTAATGTATCAAAGAGTCAAAAGATCATAGCTCAGGGTGGATGACAATATTCTTCTATTAAAAACTCTATTCTCGAGAAGTTAAAATAGAAAGTGAGAAGTTAAAATAGAAAGCGGAAACTACAAACAAGTTTTATTATTTTTTTCTTTTTTTACCTTTTGAGCAAATACTTCACTATTGCTAAGCCACCCAGAAAGGATCAAACTTACTTTCAGCTAAGATGTCCCAAACA
The DNA here is from genome assembly GCA_001517045.1 of Pseudotsuga menziesii. Lineage (NCBI taxonomy): Eukaryota > Viridiplantae > Streptophyta > Pinopsida > Pinales > Pinaceae > Pseudotsuga > Pseudotsuga menziesii. The sequence continues at coordinate 369,226 of LPNX010274829.1, forward strand.
GGAACTGACTAAAGTTGCCCAAGACTTGCACCTGGCCCCAACTATACCGCTGGGAATGTGGGACTGCCCCTAGATTGGAACCCTTGTGGATGGCGTAAGAAGGCATCCTCCTCATCACTAGACCAACACCCCATTAGTAACAAGTATAATTAAGGAATTCTGTTACCCCCCCATTTTACATGGGTGTCCACTTGTAATTTTCAACACAACTTTCAATGGGGGTGACATGTTGATGATGCTTTGAATGCTAGCCCATGGAATTTTCTGTGATTCGATGCCTTATGTTCTTGTTGGTTGATGAGGGTTTGGAATCTGGACGCTTGTCCCCATACGATCTTTGATGTTGCTCTCATTTATGCATCATGGACAATTTTATGGGTGAGGACAATTTCATGATAGATCAAAGCATATTGATCTGAAGTACCACTATATCAGAGATATGGTACAACGAAATGTGATTAAGCTAAAGTACATTGCAACAAATGATCAGGTAGCTGATATCCTAACCAAGCCACTACAGTTGGCAAAGTTTGCACACTTTCGTGACAAACTTGGAGTTGTAGAAAATGCCTCCTTTGCTGAGAGGGAGTGTTGAAATCAGCATCAGAAGGCATTCTCCAAGGTCTAAGGTCATAAGTGACCACCCTAAAGCTAGCTAGGGAGATTTGGAGATTAAACAGTTATGTGAGTCATGGCAAAAGTCAAGGTGAACATACAAGCCTTGTGAGCCAGGACAAAAGTCAGAACGAAAGTGATAATGCCTTGGCAAGTCTTGTGAGATCATGGCAAAAGTCAAGGTGAACGGACAAGCCTTGTGAGCCATACCAAAAGTCAAGTCAGTAAGTGTTGTGAGGCCATGCCAAAAGTCAAGACAGGAAGCCTTGTGAGCATTTTGCAAAAGCCAAAGTATCTAGCAAAAGTTAGAAAGAATGTAAAATTCCTATGAGCTAGAAACAAACAATCTTCCTCGTGCAAATATATGTATTGATCTAGTGCGTTGGCACAAATAAATTCATCCACCATGAATATGTCTCTTTAGTCTGAGTCAAAGTCAAAGTTCTCATGAATAAAGTTTGAGTTTTAATTTATTTAAAGTTTTAATTATTAATTAATTAATTTATAAAAAAGTTAATTCAAGAAAAGAAAAAATAATTAAATAATTAACTTTAGCAAAAAGAGTCAAGACAAAGTTAGAAATAATTCAATAAATAAAGTTAGCAAAAACACAAAAAACAAAGTTAGAAAAAAAGGGGGGGAAATAATTAAAGTCAGAAAAAGACAGGAAAAAAAATGGAAGTTACTAAAAAAATTGAAAATCTTACTTTATAGAAATTTCTCTTCTCCGTTTAGAACTTTCCGTCAATTTTCATTTCAAATTCTAGATCTTTCCTTGTGTGCATGCCATGTCAACCTTACCTTCTTTGCCTATATAATGTAGCATTTGCTGTCCATTATTGTGCATCATTAATTAATCAAGTTTTGTCTTTACGTCTAAGTAAATAGAGAGCAGCAAAGGATCTCTTGTCCTTGCTGGTTTTACACAGTAAGAAAAGAGAACAGCATATGTTTATTACAGCAGTTATACACAGTTAGAGGGGCAGAGAAGGAACTTCTGTGTTGCTGGTTTTTACACAGTCAAAGAGGACAGCAAGGAACTTCTTTTCTTGCTGGTCATCTACAGTCAGGATAGTCAAGCTCTTTGAAGAGCATAGTTCATGGTGGAAGTTGTATTGTGATCATACAATTTTATTTGCAATAAAAGAAGATTGTTTGCTGGAGTTTTCTCCCTTCTCGAGTTTCTCCAAGGTAAATTTCTTGTGTTCATGTGAGATCTCTTTTATGCATTTATTCTACTGCTCATCATCCATGCTTATGTTCTTCTATATTGTTGTTTGAAAGTTTATATCAGAGAAAATTTTAAAGGAACAGTAAAACACTTTGCCTTGGATAAATATGCTTGAATTTTAACATGGTATCAGAGCTCAACGTGTGAGCGGAGCTCAGTTCTTTGGTTCGTGAGCCCACACAGGTCCAAGGATTCAAGCTTTATCCAGCTCAGTTCTAAGTTTTCTGTTCGAGATGTCTTCTTCTATTTATGTTCGGCCTGAAGACAGGCTAGAGGGAGCTTCAAACTTTAATGTTTGAAAGCTCAGAGTCATAAATATTCTCCAAGAGTTGGAGCTGGATCAATTCGTGACTACAGTGATGGAGGAACCAGCTTCCAATGCTGGTAGAGCAGCTTTCAGGAGGAATCAAGCTAAGGCTGAGATTAAATAGAAGGATAAATTAGCCATTGGGAGTAAGTGGGGAAAGAATCAGCCATTGGAAGGAATAAAGAATTTAAAATTAGTAATAAGAATGAGGTTCTAATTCTAAATACAAATGGAGAATTGAGATTTTAAATTACCTTATATAGAATAAGCAATTAATAGTTAATGCAAAATATTAAAAAAAAAATGAGATTAATACTTAAATAGATAAATTTAATAATTCAAAGGTGGGGGGAATTCGAGAAAGAATTTGAATTGAAAAGAAGGTTAACAAGACGAGGAAAAGAAGGAAACAAGGTGAAATTATCGAGGGAAATCTATGAGGAAAGAACACAAGAGCGAAAGAAAAAAGGGAGGGGGTTTAAAGGGCCCAAATTAGAAAAATGAACAAGAATGGGAGGTTATGAGAAGGGAATTCTAATTTAAACTTAGTCGATGGATAATGGGTTTCTAGGATTGGTTGAGTTTATAGCCATCCTCTCGACTAAAATTGTTGGGGTGCTAATCTATTTCAAGGGATTCTCTGATAATTCGAGATGAGTGATGGGGCTCAAAGGCAAGGATTTTGGTTTTATCAAAACATAAAAGATGTTTAGATTTATGGGAGTGATCCATTATAGTTGACTTCATGATGCGATTATGGAGTGTGTTAGCTATGTGTTCCTTGAGTCAAGTTTGAAATGATCTTCCAGTTTGATCTATGTAAGGTTTGCCAAAGAGCAGGGTATTTGGTAAACTCTTGGGCCAAGCATGGGGTCAGATTTATCCTTCACACTCCTAAGAAGTTGTCTCAAGGCCTTCTAGGGTTTGAAGATGGTTTTATTATTCTTTTTTGCAAAAACCTTGGAAATGTAATCGAGAACTCCGTGAATGTAAGGGAGGAAGATAAGGGCCAGAGGAGAGGGTTAAGGGTTTCTAGGTTTGGAAAGGAAGGCAGAGCAGAAGGCTTTACTGATTTGGGAAAGGGTATAGCCATTGGAGAGGAGAGCTTTGGTGAGATGGGTAGACTCTTCTCATTCTCTAGGTTTTGAGGGGCCAAAATTTGAATGGCTCGAGTTACGAGGGTTTTGAGGAACGCAGATTTGTGTTGGATAGCAATGGACAAGGGAATGGACATATCTATCGGTGTAAATCTTTTTGAAATAAACTTGGTGGGTAAGGGATCCATTAGGAAGACGAGTGATAAGAACATCCAAAAAAGAAAGAGAGTTGTCTTGTTGGGTTTCCATGGTGAATTGAATGAGGGAAAATGGCATTAAGGTGGTCAAAAATTAGATTCAGGGAAGGACAACCATGAGACCAGATGATGAAGGTATTGTCAACAAACAAAAACCAATATTTCGGTTTGAGATGGAAACTATCAAAATGTTCCATAAAGATGTTGGCCACAACATATTTATGAGATAAGGAGGATCCCATTTTGTGCCTTCAGTTTGTTCATAGAATTTTCCTTTGAAAGTAAAGAAAGTGGAAGTAAGGCAAATCTTGATAAGGTTTAGAGTCTCGAGATTGACCACTTTGGAAATGAGGTTCAAAGCTTCCAAAACCAGGATTTTGGTATAAAAAGAAACAACGTCAAAGCTTAACATGATGTCTTGGTCATTAAGATGAAGGTGGCAAATCTCAATAAGGTTTAAAGTCTCGAGATCGACCATTTTGGAAATGAGATTCAAGGCTTCCAAAACTGAGATTTTGGTAAATAAAGAAATGACATCAAAGCTTAACACGATGTCTTGGTCATCAAGATGGAGGTGTTGAATTTTATGGATGAAATCAAAGGAATATTTGATGAAAGAAGGGGTATGGCCAGTGAGGGGTTGAAGTTTTTGAGCAAGGAATTTGGAAAGGGCATAAGTGGGGGCTCCTATGGCACTAACTATGGGCCTAAGAGGGTTATCTTTTAATGACTTTTTGGCCATAGATTTTGGGAGGTTGAGGATTGTGAGGGATGAGATGCCTTTCTATTGAGGGGTCCAGGAGTGAGGAATTGATGATTTGGTAACAAGGGTGGTGGATTGGTTAGTAGGGTTTCAAGAGAGAGGTTTGAAAGATGAAGAGGAAAGAAGATTGAAGACTTTGGCTTCATTGTCAAAGACGTTCATGACAATAGTGCCATTAACTTTATTAGCTTTAAGAATGACTATGTTGAGGCTTTTATTAAGCTAACAAAGGGCTTGAAACTCATCTTTAGAAATGTTAGGTTTGAGATGCTTTGCAAGACAGATAATCCAAGCATAGTCTTGTCTAATCTCTTTGGCTTCATAGGTGAGGAAGTGATGGGTAACGAACTCATTGGAGAAAATAATTTCTTCAAAAGGAATCCAATGCGGTGTAATAGCAAAATTAAACCCTTTTCGGAGAAAAAATAGTAGGAGGGTCTAGGTGAAGTGAGGAAAGATTTACGACTATAAAATGGGAAGTATTGGATGAGAAACAAGGATCTAGAATGGGTGGGATAAGTTCACACGAATGCAAAGGGGAAAAATAGTTAGAAGCAATATTATTAGTATTAAGGTTAGTACTAATAAAATCAAAATTGAGATTAGGGTTTAGGTAGGAATTGGACTTAGGATTCGAATTAATTCAATCTAAATTGGGATTAGGTTAAATATTAAACTTAGGATGAATATTATTTAAATCAGGATTCGAATTAGGGTTTAGACTGGTGGGCAAGAGTAAAGACAACAAAAACAACAAATGGTATACATATGGTGACGCAATCAACTAAGTGATTGGAGCAACATACATTAGATTGACATATTGGTGAATTCAAATGAGGGGTTGAGATGTAAGAGTGAATCACCGCAAAAGTGGGACTATGCTGCGAGGAGGTTACAAAGGGTCAGTATGAAAGAGAATCAGAGAGAGAAGGGCAGCAAATGGATAGAGGGCGTATGTTGAGTGGAATCAAAAAAGATGGATTCAAAGGGGAGGTCAAATATGGGCTAGTTGAAGGGTGAGTTGCAAAACCAAGAGGAAGACGAATGGACAACGATGGGTCAGGATCCATCTCTGAGGGTGAAAAGGATAATAACATTGGAGACGTTGTTGAAGAGCATAAGTGAGACCCGATATTTTGGAGTAGGGTTCCTCCATGGATGGATTTGTTGAGTAAATTAATAGCAACAATCGAAGAACAACAATCAATGATGTCCCATAGATCAAGATGGATGATGGAAGCAAGTTTCAGATGAAGAAAATGTTGATGAAATTGTCATTGATGCCAACATGGACTTGCAGTGGCTCCACAGGATGTCATCGATGCCACCAAGTCCCACCTGCAATGCTTTGGAGCCCTTACGGAGTGGGTTTGTGCCTTGAAGCACCTTGTACCCAGTTGACAAGGTCCCTGTACCCACAAGCTTGGATCTTGAAGCCACCACCCTGCTAATGGCGTTGAAGACCCTGGAGATGGTCCTGAAGCCCTTACAGACTATGGAGAATCCTTAGATGTGTTGGAGAAGCATTAATGACCCATTTTGTGGTCATTCATGCTCTGATGGTGTCATGGTACCCCAAGAGAAGGTTTGGCAACCCTACAGGTAATGTCATGATGGATCTTGAATCTTGGGGGTCTCCCGGTGCGGTTGAGGTGGTTGAAGAAACCCATGAAGACCCTTGCTTGATGAAGAAGCTCCTAAAGAAGTCACTTGAAGTTGTTTGACCCACATTTGATGGCTTAATGGTCCTAGTACTCTTAATGAAGTTGATGTGGTCATTGATGACCTTGTATGGTCTTTGACATATTGCTTGATAAAGAAGGCCTTGAAGAACCCTTTTGACCCACACACTAGAAGGTTTAATGGCCTTGAAGAAATGTAGATGATGTGGGTATTTGGGGTCTTGAAACCCTTGGGGATGGCCCTAGGGCAAAAGGAAGATGAAGGCACCCACACGCATATGATGGTGATTGGGCACTTGGACACCTATTACACCCTTGGTGTTGATGATGTGGCAAAAGAATAATGATAAAGAAATGCATGCGATTCTTTGGTAAGGTTTGACCCTTGAAGGAAGGGTTTGTGTGACTATTAAAAATCAAATTAAAAATTACTTACCTTGTTAAAGCCATCCCTTGAAGTCGGCTCTGAAAGGAAACAAAAATAAAAAAATTATTGTGACAAGTCGGCTAGCTAAAGGAAAAATAAATTAATTTAATTTTAAATTATTAATGTCGGCTCAAATTAATTTTTTTTACGATGAAACCACTATTAATACCCTATCAAACCTCATTTTGAAAATACATTTTCGGAGGAGCTCTGAGGTCATTTTTTGTGGGCTGAGGCAAACAGACTGAGGAATTTCGGGTATGTGACTGAGGCAAATTCGGCCCCGTGGAAAGACTGAAAATTTTCTTGGTCAAAATATTTATTTTTGGACAGTTTTTTCATGAAAAATTGCTGGGCTATGGAGAATAATTTTGGTGGAGCCAAGTTGCTTTCTCTTGGGGATGAAATCATAATTTTGAAGGACTGTTTTTTGCCCTAGCTGAGGCACTGTAATTTTTGCAAGACAGTGAAAAATCTTGGTTTGATAGTGGTCTCCTACAGTCCTCTTCTTTTTATCTTATAACAGCAGTCATAAACTTTTTGTGGACAGCCCTAGCTTCTTTTGTGAAAAGAAGTGGACAGCTCTATTTTTTTTGTGGACTGAAGAAAAAATAAATATTGAGGTAATCGAATCCATGGAGCAGCAGTACATCTTCCATCTCTGAAATCTTGGATTGTTCTCTGAGGTAGCAGCAGCCTTTTCTTAGAAATTTCGGTGGTCAAGGAGGAGCAGCAATACTTCTTCCACCTCTGAAAACTTGTGGGGTTATAGTTCTGAAGGAGCCTACACAGTCTGAATTTTGGAAGAGTTTACAGCTGTCATAGTGGGCAAACTTTTGGAAGAATCTCTACTTATCACAGACATGAATTTTGGAGGCGAGTTTGTTGCTGATTGCTTACATTTTACCTCTATTTTGAGACAACACCGAGCAACAAAAGGAGGTGTTTCTCAACCCAAGGTCTGATATAGCAAACAGGTTACAGTCACGAGTTTTTTTTTGGAGTCTCCAACTTGTCACAGTTCTGAACTTTTCTTCTGTCAGTGGTGCGAGGTGACAGTGGCAATGTTACAACAACAGTCACAGTGACCACAGGTCACAGTTCTGAGGCTTGTAGCAGCTGTCTCTATCTCAGCTCCAAGGTTTTGAAGGTTACATTTCTCAAATCAATGGTTATCTACTTAAACAGTGAAGTATAATAATGCATATGTACAGTGATGGTACAGTGATGGTACAGTAATGCAAAGTCTTAGCAACCACAGGAGCACCTTGAAGTAAGTTTAGATGTTTATATATATATCCTGTTGATCTGATTTTGATGGTATAAATCTGAAGTATACAACACAATGCATGAGGTATCTTGCACAAAAGGACTGATTCGTAGGTGTTCAAGTTTGTGAAAGGAAACCATCCAAAGTCTTGGTATGTTTGGATTCTTCTATTGTTTGATGCTGTTAGCTACAAGTATAAAGTCCTGATACCATTTTGCAAACATCTTGTGTTAACCTCAGTGCCATGTTCAGTTGTTTGTATAAGAATTGAGACGACTCTTTAAGACTTGGATTTGGATATTTTGGGAGAAGGCTCAAGTCCCAATAATACACGTTAAACAGCCTTGTTGATTAAATGTTGGATTTGAAAGTCCTAGTTGACTTAATACGAGGACACCTTGAGACTTTGTTTGGGTAAACTGGGAAGTAGGGTTAAGCCCTTATGACATTTGTTGATCAGCTTTTTGATTAAGTTGAGGCTTGACCTGTTGGCATACACCTGCTGATAAATGTTACAATAAGCAAATCTTTGATATGAGAAACGTATGAGTAGATCTCTTAATGACTAGCATGAGCAGTAGATGAAAAGATACCTTCAAGACATGAACAAGACTTGACAGGTGCAGACCTTTGAAGGCATGAGCAGACTCTTGAAGACATGAACAGTAGTGGTGCTTGGGGAGACTTCTTGATAACTTGATCAAGTTGTGATAATGACAGTTTGACACCTACAGCAGTATGACAATGACTGGATGATGACATTGACAATGCATCCATGACATAACAGTGATTGATGTGACAATAACTTGATAATGATACGGCAGTGGTTGATGTGATAGTAGAACCAGAATGATTATGACAAGGACAACGCACTTGACAGTGATGTGCTGAATTGTTGATATTATTCTTGACATAATCCTTTTGGACAAAATGAAGAGGATAGAGACAAGTTGCTGAGAAGATGCTGATTGAAGAGATGCTGGAGATAAGTGCTGGTGTGATGTTACAGTGATGAAAATGTGTTGAGATAGTGAGCTTAAATTGTAAATGCAAGCTTGACTTGCATCTGAGGTTAGGATACCTCAAACCCCTTCTTAGTAGGGTCTAAGAAAACCAGGCAGGGTCCTGGATTAAGAGTAGGTGATGATTTTACCTCACGGTTGTAGCCGGTCCAAAACTAATACAAAAATATTACAAAATTATATGTTGTTGTGTTCTTTTGTGTTATGTTTCTTGATGATTCAAATGCTTATGCTATGTGAATGATGAAGTGGAAGATGTTTATGAAATGATTATGAGATTAGTAGAATGATGAATTGGTAGTTAATTGTGACAAGCTAAGAAAAGTTCTAAAATTGGCTTTACGCTGATTCACCCCCCTCTTAGTGTCTAACAGAAAATATAGATTTCAAGATATACAATCAAGATCATACCTACTGAAGTGGATTTTCACCCGTAGGATTGCACTACTTGTTCTGGAAAAATTGCATGTAAAATCGAGCCTTTAAACATTGTGGTTTATTAATGTAAAAGAAGAAAGGAGGGAGGAATCTCGACACTACTCCATGATTGTAAGAACAGCTACTCTTTTCTATATTTTAACTCGGAGCTTTTTAAAGATTTTGGTCTCTTTGAGACAATCTTCTTCATAAAGGTTTAAGATTTTAGTATGTAAATTTCCACAATTTGCCATAATTGTTAGAATTTATGGATAATAATTGTGGTGAAGTTTTGAAACATGCCAACGTTTCGGGTAAACACTCCACACATCATCAGGGGAACCAAGAAGCTATAAGATAAAAAGACTGAGCCATTGAGATTAAAATAGAAGGATATACTAGTCGTTGAGACTCAGCAGGGAAAGAATTAGTCATTGGAAGGAATAAAGAATTGAAAATAATGAGTAAAATAAGATTGAGGTACTAATTTTAAATACAAATAGAGAATTGAGATTTTAAATAACTTATATAGAAGTATTTAATAATTAATGCAAAATATTAAAAAACAGATTGACATTAATACTTGAATACATAAAACTAAAAGATTTAATAATTTGGAGAAAGGGAGCGTCTAGGGAAGAATTGGAATTGAAAAGAAGGAAGGGTTAGCAAGATGAGGAAAAGAAGGAAACAAGTCGACGGAAATTTATGAAAGAAGCCAAGAGTGGAAGGAAAAGGAGCGGGTGGGTAAAGGGCTCAAATTAGAAAAATGAAGAAGAACGAGAGGTTAAGAGAAGAAGAGAATTCTAATTTAAATTTAGTTGGTGGATGATGGGTTTGCAAGATCTGTTAAATTAATAGCCATCCTCTCAATTAAAATTCTTGGGATGTTTCTCAATTTCAATGCCTTTTCTGATAATCTGAGATGAGTAATGGGGCTTGAGGTGAGGAATTTGAATTTATCGAACCAAGTAAGATGTTTAGAATTATGGAAGTATTCCGCTACAGCTAACTTTGTGATGAGATAGTGGAGTGTGCGACTTATGTGTTCCTTCAGTCGGGTTTGAAATTATCTTCCAGTTTGACCTATGTAAGATTTGCCACAGGAGCAGGGTATTTGGTAAACTCCTGGGCCAAGCATGGGGTTATATTTATCTTTTACACTCCTGAAAAGCTGTCTCAACGTTTTATGGGGTTTGAAGAGGGTTTAAATATTCTTTTTGGCCAAGATCTTGGAAATGTGATCAATAACCCCGTGAATGAAAGGGAGGGAGATAAGGGCCGGTAGAGGGGGAGAAGGGTTTCTAGCTTTGGAACAAAAGGTATAGTGAAAGGCTTTATTGATTTGGGAAAGGGTATGGCCATTGAAGAGGAGAGCTTTGGTAAGGTAGATAATTTGAGCCCTTTACCCCTGCCCCTTTTTCCTTTCACTCTTGGGTTATTTCATCATAAATTTCCCTTGATAATTTCACCTTGTTTCCTTGTTTTCCTCGTCTCGTTACCCTCCTTTCTTTTCAATTCAAATTCTTTACCAAACCCCCCCCCCCCGCTCCCTTTTCTCTGAATTATTAAATCTTTTATCAATTTAAGTATTAATCTAAAAAAAATTGCAATAATTATAAAATACTTAATCTATATAAGCTAAAATCTCAATTCTCCATTTGTATTTAAAATTATTACCTCGATCGAGGGAGATGATTTCTGCATTTTTCAGATGTCGTACAGTCAATTTCTGGAGCAGTCTGTACAGTGAGCAGGCTTTACATTAGCATGAATTTTGAGGCAAAGTTTGGCACAGAATTCGAGGAATGAAATTGACAGAGAAGTGGCACAAATTTCCAGACTGTAATTTGCACAGAAATTCAGGCAAACTGTAACAGTCTTGCACAGAAATCGAGGAAGATACGGTACTTTACTGCCCCATGCATTGGCACAAATTTCTATGCTGATGATAGCACTGGTTAAGAGATAAGTTTGTCATTCAAATGCTGATAAAGACTGCTATACTTTTATTTTGAAGAAGAAATAAAATACTCTCGCACTCTATCACAAGTCTTCCCTTCGGGGTTTTTCCTGGGCAAGTTGGCCAAAAAATTTGAGTCAGAATTTTTAAATGTGTGACTGATATTTAATTCTGCTCTCAGTAGTGTGGTAAAGATCTTCATTTGTTTCTAATTCAAAGTTGTTTATGAGGAAAAAATGTTGAGCATTGGTTGTCATTGATGAGACCCATTAATGACAAAGAAGTGACAAATGTTAGTGACATGGCATGAATGAGCCAAATGACCCATTCTGTGGTCATTTGTGGTTTGTATGGTTATTGATGGCTTGATGGATCTTGGACCCACACTTGATGGTTCTCAACCTTGATGGTGTAGCACTCATAAATGCTATAACTAGACAATATGAGGTCATTTGTGACTAGAGTGGTTACTTGTGGTTTGATAAGGTTATAAAGCTCACAAGATTGATTACAATTACTTGGTAACTTGGAACATGAGGACTTGATAATTATTATTGCATAATGGTGTAGTTCTTGTTGAAGCCTATGCCCACAAGATAAATGGAGGACCTTGACAATGATGTATGGAACCTTTGATGACATGAAAGAGCCCTCACTTTGTCAAATAAAAACAACAAAAGATATAGAAAAATATAACAAGTCGGCTCAGTTCTAGAAGATGATTTTATAATTATTAAATAAAAATATATAATAAAAAAACATATACAAATAACAGGTCGGCTCAAAAAAAATATTAGAAAAATGTGTATAAATACCAAGGCCACGACCTCATTTTGTTTGTGTGCTTTTGCTTGAATGTATAGCTCTGATTTCGGACCTCTCTGAGGCAGAATTCGCTGGTATATGAGGAAAAGTCTGTAGCAGCGACAATAGTAAAAGAGCTCTGAAATTCGACTATTACTGAAAAAATTTCGGGTATGAAATAGCAATGTGTTTGATCCTTTTGCATCTAAAACGCAGGCAGAAATATACAGCTCTGATTTCGGACTTGTTGTCCGCCGATTGCACACCAGCAGCAGAAATCAATTGAAAGCTGTCTCCTCACTTAGGAAAGTGGGAGAGGTGTGACCTTGGGGGCAAGCACAGAGCTAGGTACTATCACCTACTCCTAGCTCCTCTGTTTAGGCTAACTCCTAACGAAGCCAAGGGGGGTAGTCCCTACAAAAAAGTTTTCTACGGCTCTTAAGTTGTTAAAGTATTTTTTGAAGGTTGCGGATGCGGATGGGTGTTTTTTAGGAGTTATTATAATTTGAAGGTGTTTTACTTATTATAAATCAAAAAAGCAATCCACGTTGCAACAAGAGATTAAAAGATAAATTTAAATTCTAGACATCAATTAAGCATTCAACGATAACAATTATATTAAGCCATAGACAATTGATCAAATAATATAATTATGCAAAACAAAACAAGGACCAGTGCCTTGTGAAGTCAATGAAGCTAAAATGTGCCAAAGAATTAAACACGTCTAGAAATTAAACCGATGAATTTTAAATTGTGCGAGTGCTCTTGGTAAGTTTTAAGGATTTTAGTGGCGATCTTGCTTAAGGTGTCTAGGGAACCTAACCGGAAATACTTTCAGTGGCTCCGTTCGAAGACATGACGAACCTGTCTGGAATCACAAGCTAGGTGTTCAATAACTTAACCAGCGAGTGTCTAGATTGGGTTGTCTGGCGCCCACACTTGGAATTTGCCCACTACCTGAGTATTTATCGAGACAACACTAGTGCGTTGGTTGTGGGGTAAAAGTTTTAATTATGTTGTTATTGCGGTCTAAGCAAGTTCGTTCACCGTTCTGAGTATGAGCCCAACTCAAAAGTCGGTAGAGCATCCTAGGCGAAGGATATCAACGAAGTGAATTGATTAGAGGGAATGTGGGTTGAAAGATTTTATTAAGTCAATTAATTAAACTCTCCGACAGAGAGCGCTCTTGACCTTGTCTTATGACAAAGGTTCAAGAGTCTTATCTGATCTAAATGCCTAATGCAAAGATGTGCAAAGCTAATGATGCTCTCCGATAGAGAGTGCTCTTGACTTGTGTTACTGCAAGTTCAAGAGTCTTACTTATTGATTAACTTATTAAACAATGAAAAGACTCTTGATCTACAAAGTGAGATTCAAGAGATTTCTACTTTAAACAGTTGAATTACTTATGAAAGATACAAGAACTTAAAAGATGAAGTAATCACCTTAGTTAATGAAACAAAATGGGCTAATCTAACAATTAGTGTCTACTTTGCAAAAAATGAAACTACTCTAAGTACTTGAAATAACTCTAAGTTAAGAACCAAGACACTCTTCCCCAAATGGGGAAGAAAAACCAAATATGGGAGGCCTTATTCCACTTAGCCTTGTTTTATTAATGAAATACAAATGCCTTGGAAATTTAACCCTTGTAAGAACTTTTGAGAACTACTTAAGTAAAAATGAAACACTTTTATGAGTTTGTACAAAGGAGAATGACTTCCTTTTGGTTTTGAATCCTTGTCTTTGGATCTACTTCTGATTGCTCTTTCTTGCTTGGTTTTGCTTTTGGTTCACCTGTGGATAAGAGCTCTAAACAAGGACTAGTAAGAGTGTTAGGAAACCAAATTTAACTTGTGGTTCGAAAAGATTAAGTGGATGAGAAGACAAGTGCCTTATGAGATGAAACAAAAGATCAAAACAAATGAATGAAACCTAAAATCAAAACCTGGAAAGAACCAGACAAGCTCACCGAATTTTATGTAAAATGCACGATTTTCGACGAAACGACTTGAGACTTTTGCGAATTTAAAATTAAAGATTTTTTAACATTTTAGGCTAATTTCCAGAATCTGAAAATAGCATAAAATTGCAAAAAATTAGTAAAAAAACAGCAAGTACGAAATTGCACGTTTTTCGAGAAAAAAGTCATAAAAAAAATAAAATAAAATTTTTGAAAAAATTTCTTATTTTTATGCTAATTTCCAGAATTGAAAAATAACAGAAAAAGATCAAAAATCAACCAAAAAACAGCAAGCATGAAATGGCACGTTTTCGAGAAAAAGTCAGAAAAAAAAATGAAAAAATTTTTGATTTTATGAATTTCCAGAAAATGAAAAAAAAAATGAAAAAATACAGAAAAAACCAGCAAGCCTAAAATTGGAAAATTTGCACGTTTTTTGAAAAAACTCGTGCACGTTTTCTAAGGCAAAAAAAAAAAGATGGATTTACAAAAATGGAAATGAAACTAGATCTTTAAAAGTGGGCCTTTAGAAAGATGGATCTAGCTTTGAAAAAATAGATCTGAGGCTAGAAAGCCTAGATCTAACTTAGTAGAAGCCAAGCAAGCTTGAAATAAAGATTTAAATGACTTGATAATTTCTACAAAAGTGGAAAAGAGGTAGGATAGAACCTTGAAAATAGAGATCCACTTGTAGTAACCAATGTAACCAAGAGAATTTTTTGAAGTCTGTTGGAGAAGGCAAGAAAGATCCGAAACTACTTGCAACCCTGCAAACAAAATATATTAATAATGAAACACTTGTATGGTGAAGGTATTAGGTGTCGAAAGCTCCTACTAGATGCAATCCCTGAAGACACAAACACTTAATGCAAATTTGATTAGAAGCCTAAGTACTAGATTGTTAGTCTTCAATAAACATAATAATCAAATTGTAATACAAGGGTAGGGTGAAAGAGATATTACTTCACATAGGATGAAGACACAATGCCAAAAGCCCATCAAATGACCTCCAAAGTCTCAATATTTTATTAACAAAAGAAACTTACAAAATCCAACAGAGTTTCTATGCCAAACTCTCCCTCCGAATAGAGCTAAAGGAGCCTCTATTTATACAATGAATGAAGAACCCAAAACCCTAAAACCAGAAAACCAGACCTTACCAGACTGGCCACAACTTAGGTATGGAGGAGCCATTGCTAGGTCTGGAGAGGCCACTACTGCTGTAGTCTTCAGTCTTTACCTCAATCAAATCATCAAACCAATGAGTGCTCTCCATCTCATCCAACTCGAGAGTTTAGCTGGAGATGACAAATCCGTTAACTGAATATAACTTTATTATTCACTGAATGCTGACTGAAGCTGAGTTATGATAACTCCAATCATCATAAATGCCCATTGAGATGTCATTTAGCCTTTTATTTCATTGAATTTAGATTAATTTGGAGAGTTTTAATTTTCTCCAAAATAATCATTTTTTTCCCGAAAATGACTTTTTTGAGAAAATGAGCGTTATGTGTCCGATTGATGATCTGAAAGTTGAATTTGACTAGCTGGCCGATCAAGAATGATTTTTGGCTTAAGATTAGAGCCTTCAATCACTGAATTCGGGGTCTAGATGACCGACTTATTACAAACGAGATTTTTCCAATTAATTTATGGAAAAATTAATCAAAAAACTTAGGGAAATAATTAAAAAATAATTTTTTAACCCGTCCAGTAAAAAATTTTCGGAAAATTTTTAAAGGTCCTATTAACTTAGGACAAGACCATGCTCTATTCTAACAATGCCTAGTAGGTTTATAAACACTTAGTTGGGCTCTAATAACCCCTCAAGGCCCAGAATTCAAAATCGGGCATTTCAGTTTTGGAGGAAGCGGAAGAAAACCTCGTCAATTATACTCGGCTACAGGCAAAGCATAAAATTGTCAAGGACAAAAAACTCCCTGGAATACCTTAGTTGAGATTCTACGTCTTAGGAGACTGAACCACTCAAAATACCCTACTAACACATTTTATTACAAACCCTGCGGGTCCATGGTCAAAATTATTGAAATGAAAAACTGGCTAGCCAATATTTGCTAGACATGAAGACGGCTCAACTGATACACTGGAATCAAACATTTATCATGTTTGTCAACTGGCGGCTCCTCAAGTAATCCAACTATGGTACAAATAAGTGGATAACAGGACTAAACAGTCCTACAGTGATAGCTACAGTGGAGAGTGGTGGAAGTTTTTTTTTAGCTCTGAATCCAGATATCTCTACTAAGGCAGCCATAGATGATTGAAGCAAGTAAATTTTAAAAGTCTTGAATTAGTAGTCACTTTAATTGAATTTTGAAAGTGACTAGTTTTGACTACTTAGTAGTCACTTTAATTGAATTAGTAGTCACTTTTGACAAATTACTCAACTTCTTGTGGACTGATCTCTGCTCAGTATATTTGGGCTATTATGGGTTATTATGTGCAAAAAGTTTCAGCTTTCTTATGACTATATTTTGCACAGATCCATGAACGTTATTTTGCACAGATCCATGAACAAACATTCGGCTTTTTTGACTGGAATATAGCCTCTAATCTTCAATGCACTAGGGCTGAGAAAGTGTGCATGTGTTCATAAAGAGATATCATTGGTGTGCTGAGGTAATATGCAGTATTAAAACTAACTATCGTCAGATCCTATTGAAGTATGTTTGGATCCTTCAAAGGAGTTACCGAGAAACCGTTTGAGTGAATAAGAATACGAAAGGGACCAAGTACTTGGAGCAGCTCAAAGATGAATTAGATCAGACATTAACCATCTCAAAACAAACATGAATTCAAACATCTATCCATGCACATTTGTAGACAGTTTTGAAGCATGCCTTGTTGAACAATCTTGAGGAATATAGTAGGCCTATTAGAGCAGCACAAGTGGATGAGAGTAAACAAGTGTAGTAGCAAATGTGTGGTTGTTTGGTTGAAGACTTACAAGGCTAAGCAGTATAGAGTATCCTTTCAACAGACTTATAAAAAGTGTAAGATAGTTGACATGACTATGATAACCAAGATGACAATGATAGCAAATGATTGTTGACAAGAACAAAGACTGATAGCCATAGCAGAAGCACTTTGACAAGTACTGCAGTTGAAGACATAATGAAAGGCATGACGTGAGAGTGATCAGGATGTGAAGGCAAGCTGGGTCTTGCATCTCTTTCTTAGTTGGACCTAAGAAAAACCAAGCAGGGTCTTGGCATAGAAGTTGGTGCTTCTCAGTCAGTTGAAGTTGATGCAAACCCGAAGGTTGTGGCCTCTGTTGTAACTAATATCAATTAGATATAATAAAGTTTTCAAAGCTTATCTCGGATGTGTCTTTTCTGCTCTGTGGTTGATATGATTGATTAATTTTGATGAACTTGACTGTATACATATGATGATCTCTGATTAAACATTTGAAGAAGTGAAATTGGTAAATAGTGTTGGCACACTGAGTCTGTTAAGCAAAATATAGTTTAGTTATACCAATGACCAAAAAGGGGGAAATGGAGTCTGTTGAAAAAAAAGATGTACAATGCTTCTTTTTAGTTATTATGGATGAAAATGGATTAAAGGGAAAAGGGAATTACTAATATACCCAAAAGTACTTGGGAATATGTCAAGATTTCAACTAATATGGCTTCACACAAGGACATGGTGGCTAGATGGAGTCACAGGGGTGTGTCCAACGCTACACCAAACAAGGGTGTAGCCTGACGGGGCACCGCGGTCACTTTCTAGTTGTTCCTGCTTCCTTTGCAAAATTTCCCCACAAATAGTGAAGCTCGGAAACCTTTCAAGGGCATTGATTTTTATAATGGTGAGTTCTTATTAGATGTGGAAATTATTGAGTGCACACTTCCGCTTTTGGTTATCCCAAAGATCAGGGCGAATCTACAATGGGAAAGGGCATACACAGAAATGGTGAATGTTTATTCCAATTTGAGATTTGTAGTAACAAAAGCAAAGAAGTAAAACTGAACTACCATAGAAAACTACACAGTCTATTAAGGAGGAGTGTATGATAGTGATACAAAAAGTAAAGCAAAAGTTAGAAAAAATCACGCCACGAAAAGATAAATGCAAATCTCCCTAGGGGGATGGGGTGTGGGCACTTGGTTTCCCACCTGATCTCTTTTACTGTGATATTTACAATGCTTTAAAGAAGCCCTCTTTCTCCACATAAGATCGGAGGAAATAAGTTACAATTTATTGGAAGACGTAAAGGAGGGAAGATGAGGCTTCAAGGTGGCCTTGCATCGCTTGCAAATATCAACATTTTGCCCTAAAAGCCTCAAAACCTGCTATAAAAATATTAAAACCAGCAAACTAATTAGTATCAAAAAGTTCCCAAAATCACTCTAAAAAGGACTTGGACAAACCTAGAAAAAGACTAAGAAATTCTCAGTTAATACTAGATCCAAGAAAGCAAGTAAATAAGAACAGTGGGCTTGTGAGACCTGCTTTTCTTAAGATCTTGGACAACCAATTCAAGCACTTTAAAACTTGCAAGATATACTTTAAAGCTCAAAGGAAACAAATTATAAACAAGCTCAAAAAAAATTTAAAAAGACTTGCAAAACAGTAGATCTCTAAGCTAGATCTAATTTGAAATGAAAAAATTGTATACAATTGTTAGATCTAGCATTACTACCTCGTAAACTTGATCTAGGAATGATTTACTTGAAATAACTAGATCTTAAGATACAAGTTAGGAAAAGTAACCGGTTACAGAGAAAAGTTTTAATTAAGAAGTCAACGAAAGAATGATAGAAAGAGTGCTTCCAAGCTTGGGAATCCTTTGAACCATGGAGTTTGTTGGTGGAAAGCGAAGGGACTATGCTCCTTGGAAGTGCTTGAAAATTGGAGGAGTCAAACAAGATCAACCAAACATTCAATCCTAGATACCTGTATCAACTCATAAATTCTTGCACAAAGATTTGGTTAAACTCAAGGATGTTAACTACAAAAAAAACCTAGAAAACATGCATTTAAACAAAAATAACATATACGTCCAAGAGATCTAATGCAACTGATCAATAAAAAATAATCAAACAAGAAATTTATTATCCTGCTAAGATTAATTTTCCATGTAGGCCCACAGGGCCACAGCAAACCAAACAAGTACAACAAATATAAACAATACAAGTTACCTCATGAATTATGCAAAGTTCATCCACACACGTGAGCCATACACCACATGAGACTTCCAAAGCCTTTCTATTATTCCAAAGAGTAACAAATATAATACAACACTCGAGCATTCCTTCGCTCCTCTGACCATGAGAGCAAAATCTTGCTTAAATAGGAAAAATGAGAGCAAACCCCGAGGGGGGCGAATTTTCCAAGTGTTGGAGATTTTTTAGATGATTGGAGACGAACAAGAGTGAACTAGAGGTGGTAGGTGCCATCTCTCAAAAGGTAGGTCATTGTTGGACACAATGACACACTGAGAAGGGGGGGTGAATTAGTGTGCACGCACTTCTAGCAATTTTCACTTATCAAATCTTAAGCAAAGATCATCATTTACATAACACTATTGAGTACGGTATCATTCATCAATTAATCAACACATATCATATATCTACTTAGGAATGTCATTAACATAGATCATAACAAGAGACACATCACCAGATAAGTGTACAAAAATTTATTTATAATTTGATATGAAGTTCAATGGAAGACTTCAATCTTTGTGATTACATTAGCACCAACTCCTACTCCAAGGCCCAGCCTGATTATCTTAGCTCCAACTAAGAAGAGGTGCAAGACCCAGCTTTCCTTCACATACTGATCATTGTCATGTCACATGTTATCAACTAGTCATGTCATCTTTTAGCTATCTTTGCCACTGTCATACAAGCCAACAAAGATCTATTCACAACTGCTCAGCAAATCAACAATAAGTCTTCACAACACATAGATCAATGTCCATGCCACTATCAACTGTTGTCAACTGCCACTATCATATACCTCTATTCATCAACCTTTGTCATGTCACTTGTCAATGTCAAGTCAATATAGTCATTGTTGTTCGAGAATCCTTCCAAGTTATTTTCCTTAGCCCAGAAATTATATAAAACAATCACCAATATATGGCGGCTCACATGGAATGCACCCAGCAGCACTGAAATATACTCATGTAGGTGACAAACACAATTTGCAGGCCCCTCTTTGACTGTATCAGCCCCCCACTCTTGTCTCGATGGAAGTATGAAGCCAACGTGACTAAGAAGATGCAAACATAAGCTACCAGCAGTGAGTAAACAGGTATCCTCCTTCTAAGATGATGCCACTGCATTCTCACAGTCAATACTTAGTCTGCAACTAAAGAATACGATCTCCAGAAATGAAGTTTAGCCCCCACTTCAATGGATACGTTGCTCCCAAAAGTAGATTGGGACCCTCAAAAAGATGAACACACCCCCTTAACTAAGCAGCAACTTGGATTAAATCTTACAGTTTACTTCAGTACTCTTCAAAATGGTAAATACCAATCTACCTATAGGTTACAACACCCGAATTTCCTCAGTAGGTGCCTCAGAAACACTTAAAAAATAAACTTCTCATAATCAGACCTGCGGTTGTCCTCTTATCCACCCGAATTCTAAGATGATGTGAAGCACTTTTATTATGAAATGAGGTGGATTGCCTTGTATTTATACACATTTTTTCATGAAATCTTTTATGGAGTCGACCTTTTATATATATTTTAATTTTTTAAGACTACTGAGCCGACTTTGCATTTGATTTAATATTTGATTGAAAACATCGTATGAGCCGACTTCACTATTAGTTCTATTTGCAAGGTGTTTATTTAAACAAGTTCCACGTCCTCATTTTTCAAATTCATTGTACAATGAGTATCTTCTCATGATATGTACTTCAACAACAATATATGCCATTACCAAAGGCTCCATATCTTTATGATCATCATCATCAAGGATATAAGGGCTTCAACGTCATATTCATCAAGCACAAGCAATGGCTCAAGTTACCTTCATATCAAACACAAGTGCATTCGTGACAATCAAATACAAATGTCAAGGTCCAAAATCCCACCATGTGTATAAGACCCAAACCTTCACTTGCATTTCTCCAAGTGATTTTTCCACATCATCAATACTATGTCATCAAGTTACAAAGGGTTCCATCTTGGTCTTCAAGCACATCATCAAGTGGTAGCATAGACCATCAAGCTATCATGTGTGTGGGCTTATGACCTCAACAAGTCACAACTAATGACCACAGAACAACTATGAATGGGCACCAATGCCCAAACTACCATGTCCTCCTTACCATGTCATCAACCCTGACTTGTCATCAATGACAACCATGCTTAACAGACTCCCCATTTGTCATTGATAGGAACACCTCTTCAAATACTCTCCCCCTTTGACATTAATGACAAAGAGTCAAATAAAAGCTTCACAATGCCCAAAAAGAAATTATATTTCTGAAAACTTCTTGAGATCAATTTGAGATGTCTGCTCCCCCTTTCATGTAGACTTCTTGATTTACTGAGCTCCCCCTGAGACCTTGTTGGTCTTGTTGCTAGTTGATCTTCTCAAGATATTTAATTTGTGTCTTCATTCATACAATGATAAAAATATCGATAACCAACTCAATATAAGTCATATGATCAAACACCGACAACAAGTGTTTCTTGAAGACATCCCTGTCAATCATATCCAACGCTAGAGAGAGTCATCAGAAAACTTTATGGATGCTATAAGATATGCATCAACCATCATCTTAGTAAATTCATAAAAGGTAAGCATGTGTCAAGGATAATTATCCAAATATCACCATGTTGCTTCACTTCATTTGCTTTAGCGAAAGTTCATGAGGTCACTTACAAATTACTCTTGTGCCCCTTATCAACATGCCAATTGTAGCTACGATCCTTGGACTTGTTTTACTGCTTGGAGTAATCATCATTCACCTTTGAATCCATGCTCCAACTCCATGAACTTAAGGTGAGTTGAGGTCTTTGAAGGACCTCAAACTTGGCTTGTCGTATGGCAGCCATCTTCTTTGCACTGATTCACTTTATTCGCATTCAACAATTCATTTTTTTTCATCCATACCTAGGAATGTCCTTGATTCTGAGCATTTGTCTTATGAGCTGTATTTCTTCCTGCATTATTCTTCTTCCATGGTTCATAAGCTTTTATTGCAGATGTGTATGAGGCATTCCTCATAGGTTGTCTTCTTGAATTCACGCAATCTTAAGCTTTGTGCTTAAAGCCACTGCAACTATAACATCTCATAGTACGGTAATGTGCAACTATGTGACAAACATGGTTGCATGTCCAACATCTAACTGGGTTGTTGGGACTTCCAACACTTCTTCACTCATAGAATCTACAATCCATAGCCTTGTGACCAAAATCATTACATGAGTAACAATAACCATTGAAATTGTTTTCATACCTGAGTTTTTGGTTCCATCTTGGAGTTGTCTCTCTTCTGAGTTTGCTTTGAGGAGTGCGACCAACTTCTTGATGTCTTTCTGATCTTTTGAGGTCTTCTTTATTCTGTGCAGATACATGAGGGGCTTGCCTCATACTTGTTAGGTGTCCATGTGTCTGCTACTGACTTTTCTTTTCCCAAGTTGTAGCCAAGGCCAAATTTATTAAAAGGTGATCTTTAGCAGTCCAAGATCTTGTCCAAGATGATTGAGTTGTTCCTGAACTTCACACATGCATTAGACTTTTCACTTGTCTTTCTGAGACCAACTACTTCCATCTCAAGCTTTTGACCTTGCTCCTCTTTCTCATCCAATTTGTCTTTCAAGACTTCCTCTATCCTTTTGGCTTCTTGCAACTGAGTCTTCAGATCAACATTAGCCTTCCTTGTTTCTTCAAGTTCTTCTGAATCTTCACGAGGCTCTTCTTGTTAACTGATCAGTTTCGTGTTTAATCTTTCAATTTCATCTACTTTGTCTCCTAGCTCATCTTGTATACGTGTTTTCTTGTGATTGAGTTTCTTGAGCAGATCCATAGTCTTTTGTTGGTAATTTTTTAAGGACGTCAAAATCTTCCTTTTAAGCCTCAAATTGTATTTGAGATCAATGTCCATTAATAGTTGTGCTAAGAAATATTTCTTAGCATCTTCAAGATCATTTTCGACTTTATCACAACCACTGCTACTGTAATCAGAAAAATCCTTACCTTCATTGATGTCTGATGCTTGCTCTTCCTTTTCTTCTTGGTTCATGTCTTCAGTGGGCTTAACTTTTGTTTCCTTCTTTGTGTCTTGGTTTCCTTTTTGGTATTCACTTTCCAACTTAAACCATAGGTCTTTGGCTAAAATGTATTCTCCTATACTCTCTTTGTCAGGGCATGAGAGTCCATCCACAAAAAATTTTAGACAATGGTGTTGTCTTTCTTGGCATCTTTTTATGCAGTTGTCTTGGTCTTCTTGTTGGACAAAATGGGTGGATTGAACACAATCTCCTAGACACCAAACTTCTTCAGATAAGCTTTCATCTTGCTTCTCCATCCAAAGTAATCTATCACATCAAATACTGGAACTTCATCGTTGGAGAACACTGCTTGTGCTTCCATTGTATGTACACAGATCTCCTTCAAGCTGGCTAGGCTTGTGGTGAAGGCCTGCGCCGATACCAATTGTTGGACACAATGACACACTGAGAGGGGGGGATGAACCAGTGTGCACGCACTTCTAGCAATTTTCACTTATCAAAGCTTAAGCAAAGTTCATCATTTACATAACACTATTGACTATGTTATCATTCATCAATTAATAAACACATATCATATATCTACTTAGGCATGTCATCAACATAGATCATAACAAGAGACACATTGCCAAATAAGTATAGAAAACTTTATTTATAAATTGATATGAAGTTCAATGGAAGACTTCAATCTTCGCGATTACATCAGCACTAACTGACTGAAGAGCACCAACTCCTATTCCAAAGCCCAGCCTGGTTATCTTAGCTCCAGCTAAGAAGAGGTGCAAGACACAGCTTGCCTTCACATACTAATCATGTCACATGTTATCAGCCAGTCATATCATCTTTTAGCTATCTTTGTCACTGTCATACAAGTCATCAAAGATCTATTCACAATTGCTCAACCAATCAACAAGAAGTCTTCACAACACATAGATCAATGCCCACACCACTGTCAATTGTTGTCAACTGCCACTATCATATACCTCTACTCATCAGCCTTTGCTCATCTACCTCTACTCATCAACCTCGGTCATGTCACTTGTTAAATAACTTTTCAATGTCAAGTCAATATAGTCATTACTGTTCAAGAATCTTGCCAATTTATTTTCCTTAACCCATAAATTATATAAAACAGACACCAATATATGGCAGCTCACATGGAATGCACCCAGCAACACTGAAATATACTCATGTAGGTGACAAACACAATTTGCAGGCCCCTCTTTGGTTGTAGCAGCCCCCCACTCTTATCTCGAATGAAGTATGAAGTCATTATGACTGAGAAGATGCAAACATAAGCTACCAGCAGTGAGTAAACAGCTCCAACCTTCACAAATCGCCCCCCTCAATAAGTCTGCTCCCTCTAAGATGATACCACTGCATTCTCACAGTCAATACTTAGTCTCCAACTGAAGAATGTGGTGTCCAGAAATGAAGTTTCAATGGATACACTACTCCCAAAAGTAGATTGGGGCACTCACAAAGATGAACACGACCCCTTCACGTAGCAACAACTTCAATTAAATCTTATTGTTTACTTCAGTACTGCTCACAATGGTAAATACCAATCTAACTGTAGGTTACTGCACCCGAATGTCCTCAATAGTTGGCTCAGAAACACTTAAAAAGAAACCTTCAAATAATCAGATTTGCGGCTATCCTCTTATCCACCTGAATTCAAAGATGATGTGAAGCACTTTTATTGTGAAATGAGGCAGATTGCCTTGTATTTATACACATTTTTTCATGAAGTCTTTTACGGAGCCGACCTACAATATATATTTTTAAGACTACTGAGCCGACTTTGCATTTGATTTAATATTTGATTAAAAACATCTTGTGAGCCGACTTCACCATTAGTTATATTTGCAAGGTGTTTATTTAAACAAGTTCCACATCCTCATTTTTCAAATTCATTCTACAATGAGTATCTTCTCATGATATGGACTTCATCAACAATATATGCCATTACCAAAGGCTCCATATCTTTATGATCATCAGCATCAAGGATATAAGGGCTTCAACATCATATTCATCAAGCACAAGCAATGGGCTTGTTATCCACTTATTTGTACCATAGTTGGATTACCTTAGGAGCCACCGGTTGACAAACATGTTCAATGTTTGATTCCAGTGTATTAGTTGATCCGTCTTCATGTCTAGCAAATATTGGCTAGCCAGTTTTTCATTTGAATAATTTTGACCATGGCCCCGCGGGGTTTGCAATAAAATGTGCTAGTAGGGTAGTTTGAGTGGTTCGGTCTCCTAAGACGTAGAATCTCAACTAAGGTATTCCAATGAATTTTTTGCCCTTGACAATTATGCTTTGCCTATAGCCGAGTATAATTGACAAGGTTTTCTTCTGCTTCCTCCAAAGCTAGAATGCCCGATTTTAAATTCTGGGCCTTGGGGGGTTATTAGAGCCCAACTAAGTGTTTATAAACCTACTAGGCATTGTTAGAATAAAGCATGGTCTTGTCCTAAGTCAATAGGACCTTTAAAAATTTCTCAAAAAAATAATTTTTTAATTTTTTAATTATTACCCTAAGTTTTTGGTTAAATTTTCCATAAATTAAATGGAAAAAACCCATTTGTAATAAGTCGGTCATCCGGACCCCGTTTTCAGTGATTGAAGGCTCTAACTTTAAGCCAAAAATCATTCTTGATCGGCCAGCCAATCAAATCCAACTTTCGGATCATCAATCGGACACATAACGTTTTTTTTCTCAAAAAAATCATTTTCGAGGAAAAAAATGATTATTTTGGAGAAAATTAAAACTCTCCAAATTAATCCAAATTCAACGAAATAAAAGGCTAAATGACATCTCAATGGGCATTTATGATGATTGGAGTTATCATAACTCAGATTCAGTCAGCATTCAGTGAGCAATAAAGTTATATTCAGTTAACGAATTTGTCATCTCCAGCCAAACTCCCGAATTGGATGAAATGGAGGGCACTCATTGGTTTGATGATTTGATCGAGGTAAAGACTGAAGATAACAGCAGCTGTGGCTCTTCCATACCTAGCATGTGTTGTCTCCAGACCTAACAGATGGCTCTCCTATGCAGACTCACACCAACTTTTTCTCAGGTCTGGGCTCTCAGTTATGTGCCGAGCCGGTTAGGTTGGGTTTTTGGTTTTAAGGTTTTAGCACTCTCTCATTGTATAGATAGAGGCTCTTTCAGTTCTATTGGGATGGAGAGTTTGGCATAGAAACTCTGTTGAATTTTATAAGCTTCTTTTGTTAATAAAATATTGAGACTTTGGAGGTCATTTGATGGGCTTTTGGCATTGTGTCTTCATCCTATGTGAAGTAATATCTCTTTCACCCTACCCTTGTATTGCAATTTGATTCTTATGTTTATTGAAGACTAACAATCTAGTACTTAGGCTTCTAATCAAATCTGCATTGAGTGTTTGTGTCTTCAGGGATTGCATCTAGTAGGAGCTTTCGGCACCTAATACCTTCACCATACAAGTGTTCCATTATTAATATATTTTGTTTGCAGGGTTGCAAGCAGTTTCGGATCTTTCTTGCCTTCTCCAACAGACTTCAAAAAATTCTCTTGGTTACATTGGTTACTACAAGTGGATCTCTATTTTCAAGGTTTTATCCTACCTCTTTTCCACTTTTATAAAAGTTATCAAGTAATGTAAATCTTTATTTCAAGCTTGCTTGGCTTCTACTAAGTTAGATCTAGGCTTTCTAGCCTTAGATCTACTTTTTCAAAGCTAGATCCATCTTTCTAAAGGCCCACTTTTAAAGATCTAGTCTCATTTCAAGTTTGTAAATCCATCTTTCTTTTGGCCTTGGAAAACGTGCAAGATTTTTCTCGAAAAACGTGCAAATTTTCCACTTTTAGGCTTGCTGGTTTTTTCTGTGTTTTTTACTTTTTTTTAATTCTGGAAATTCATAAAATCGGAATTTTTTTCGAAAATTTTCCAAAAAGTTAATTTTTCAAGTTTTTTTGTACTTTTTTCTCGAAAAGCGTGCCATTTCAAGCTTGTTGTCTTTTGGCTGATTTTTGACATTTTTCTGTTATTTTATAATTCTGGAAATTAGCATAAAATAAAATAAAAAAATTGAAAATTTTTCAAAAAAAAATATTTTTTACTTTTTTTTACTTTTTCTCGAAAAACGTGCAATTTTATACTCGTTGTTTTTTATTGATTTTTCTGCTATTTTCCAGATTCTGGAAATTAGCCTAAAATGTTAAAAAATCTTTAATTTTAAATTCGCAAAAAGTTTCGAGTCGTTTCATCAAAAATCGTGTATTTTACATAAAAAATCGATGAGCTTGCCTGGTTCTTTTCAAGTCTTGATTTTGGGTCTCATTCCGTTGTTTTGGTCTTTTGTTTCATCTCATAATACACTTGTCATTCTCCTTTGTACAAACTCATAAGAGTGTTTCATTTTTACTTAAGTAGTTCTCAAAAGTCCTAACAAGGATTAAATTCCCAAGGCATTTGTATTTCATTAATAAAACAAGGCTAAGTGGTATAAGACCTCCCATATTTGGTTTTTCTTCCCCATTTGGGGAAGAGTGTCTTGGTTCTTAGCTTAGATTTATTTCAAGTACTTAGAGTAGTTTCATTTTTTGCAAAGTAGACACTAATTGTTATATTAGCCCATTTTGTTTCATTAACTAAGTTGATTACTTCATCTTTTAAGTTCTTGTATCTTTCATAAGTAATTCAACTATTTAAAATAGAAATCTCTTGAATCTCACTTTGTAGATCAAGAGTGCTCTCTATCGGAGAGTTGTCTTTTCATTGTTTAATAAGTTAATCAATAAGTAAGACTCTTGAACTTGCAATAACACAAGTCAAGAGCACTCTCTATCGGAGAGCATCATTAGTTGTGCACATCCTTGCATTAGGCATTTAGATCAGATAAGACTCTTGAACCTTTGTCATAAGACAAGGTCAAGAGCGCTCTCTGTCGAAGAGTTTAATTAATTGACTTAATAAAATCTTTCAACCCACATTCCCTCTAATTAATTTACTTCGTTGATATCCTTCACCTAGTATGCTTTGCCGACTTTCGAGTTGGGCTCATACTCAGAACGGTGAACGGACTTCCTAAGACCGCAATAACAACATAATTAAAACTTTTACCCCATAACCAACGCACCGGCGTTGTCTCGATAAAATACTCAGGTAGTGGGCAAATTCCAAGTGTGGGCGCCAAGCAACCCAATCTAGACACTCACTAGTTAAGTTATTGAACACCTAGCTTGTGTTTCTAGACAGGTCCGTCATGTCTTCGAACGGAGCCACTAAAAGTATTTCCGGTTAGGTTTCCTAGACACTTTAAGCAAGATCACCATTAAAATCCTTAAAACTTACCAAGAGCACTCGCACAATTTAACATTCACCGGTTTAATTTCTAGACGTGTGTTTAATTCTCTGGCGCATTTCAGCTTCATTGACTCCATAAGGCATTGGTCCTTGTTCTGTTTTGCATAATTATATTATTTGATCAATTGTCTATGGCTTAATATAATTGTTATCGCTGAATGCTTAATTGATGTCTAGAATTTAAATTTATCTTTTAATCTCTTGTTGCAACGTGAATTGTTTTTTTGATCTTGAGTCACATTCATAATAAGTAAAACACCTTCAAATTATAATAACTCCTAAAAAACACCCATCCACATCCGCATCCGCAACCTTCAAAAAACACTTTAACAACTTAAGAGCCATAGAAAACTCTTTTGTAGGGACTACCCCCCTTGGCTTCGTTAGGAGTTAGCCTAAACGAAGGAGCTAGGAGTAGGTGACAGTACCTAGCTCTATGCTTGCCCCCAAGGTCACACCTCTCCCACTTTCCTAAGTGAGGAGACAGCTTTCAATTGATTTCTGCTGCTAGTGTGCAATCAACAAACAACAGGGCTCAAGTTACCTTCATATCAAACACAAGTACATTCGTGATAGTCAAATACAAATGTCAAGGTCCAAAATCCAACCATGTGTATAAGACCCAAACCTTCACTTGCATTTCTCCAAGTGATTTTTCCACATCATCAATACTATGTCATTAATGTACAAAGGGCTCCATCATGGTCTTCAAGCACATCATCAAGTGGTAGCTTGGACTATCAAGCTATCATGTGTGTGGGCTTCATGACCTCAACAAGTTAGAACAAATGATCACAAAATGGGTCATTTGGACCACCTAGTGCTTCAAAGCACACAACTATGAATGGGCTCCAATGCCCAAACTACCATGTCATCAACCCTTATCACTCCTTTGTCATTAATGACTTGACATTAATGGCTTGTCATCAATGACAACCATGCTCAACAATCACCCTCGCCTCTTTCTGTTACACACATACAACAAGAGGTGAGTTTATTCATGGATAAATGTGCCCCTCTAAGGAGAAATTCACCCCCTCATGGATTTGATTGGAATTGGCTTGCTTTGATCTTGATTTGGTTTCCAATTAGCCCAACATCATCCTTAGTTGAACTGGAACATGTCTGAGACAAGTTCCCACTGATTTAGGGATGTGTTTTTTCTCCATATTTTCTCTTTTTCTAATTTTTTATTCATTTTTTTATTTTTTTGGAGATTTTTCATTTAAGTGATAAATTAATCACTTAAAACTTAGGAAAAGTGGGTTTTGAGGTATAGTGGGTGCTCTGAGTTTGAAAACGAGCACCCCCATGGCAAATTTCCCCCCCTAGCCACACTTTGATGACATTTTGAATTTTCTCAGTTAAACTTTAAAAAAAAAGCCTAAGATTACATGAAAAAATATGTTTCTCAGAAATTTAAAAAAAACCTATGGAAAACCTAGTGCAATGTTCATATGACTCAAAAACGTGACTAGCACGGTAATATACATAGGCACCTAGACTTTAATAACCTCCTAAGGCTAACCACCAAGGCGAATACTCTAGCATTGGAGATTTAGTGAAAAACTCAAAAATTATAAGTCATTTGTGCAACAACCGATAATTAACAAGGAAAAAACACTCTAGAGTACCGCATTGATAGCTAAGTCTAAGTAAGCCAAGCCTTTTACAAAAATTCATCATGCTACGTCAATTTATTACAAATTCCGCGTAGGGTGTGAACATGCAAAAAATAAAAAGAAAGGGTCCAAGATTGTCCCTGAGAAAGTCTTTTGAACTTCTGAGCACTGACAATGAACAAAGGACGTGTTCTTAACTTTGGCGGCTCAGTAGAAATCCACCTAAGTGCAACTCAGTGGATAACACATCTGGATCCAACTGCGGGATGTGTGCTCGATCTAGTCTTCAAGCAAAGAGACCATGCGAGAACACCAAAATTTTCGGTTTCTATAATCTGTAAAAACATCTCAACTTGACAAGAAAAACCTTAGTAACACAAATTCTATATAAAAACCAAATGAATCATAAGTTGCATTATTCAAGAATGTGGAAATCAAAAAACTTAATCAAGATAAAAAGTTATCTATTCTGAAGTACAAAAAGTAAATGCTCACTTTAATGAGCTTACTTTCCTACTCTAAGCATGACATAAAAAATTAGGAGTAATCATAAATCCAAAGTAACCACCTAAGCATTTTATCAACTTTAACATTTTTTGCCTTGTCTTAGGTTACCAGCCAAAGCAAGGACACGTTTATTAAGAAATGCAAACCTGCGTGATGATCCAGAATGGGTGGACTGGATGGGAGATCATAATCATGGAAAATATCATCGAAGTGCTTCCCAAACTAACAGGTGCTCCTACAAGCTTCTATTCAAAACTGGATAGGACTAATGTACACAATTGTATGATAAAGGAGATCATCATACTTATCCAAAGGGATTCTCGAATTATAACTCTGTGTGTAAGCCCCGAACTGCTCCAAATCATAAGGAACCTCTACATGTGAAGATGATGGTTGGGACTAATCTTCAATTGAATACATCTGATCTAACTCTTCACTGCACTGCTTCTCCAAATCTTCATTATTGATACTTGTGTATGACTCTGAATGATATGCCTCTGAATGGTCATATGTAAACTCTGAATGCTCCTCTTCAATATCAAGATTTCCCAAGGTCTCAAGATCCACGCTCCCCTCTCTGGTGATAACTAAAGATGGGATTTTTTAAATCCATCCAATAGTCATCATGTCCATCTTTGTAAATGAAGGGAGAGTCTTCATCTATTATATCACATCCTTGCCTATATCCATCCTCATGTTCACAATAATCATCTTTAGAATGCTTGGTTTCAAAGGTGCTACAAGACAACAAACCGTCCAAACCCTCATCACCATGTGGAGAAAATGGAGGAGTTTCATCATATACCATACAAACTTCATCATATTTTTCTTTATAAGCTTCTGTGATGGTTTCTTCATGAGGTAGTCCTAGAGTATAAGTATTATCATCATCACTGACATAAACCTAAGCACACTCCAAATCTTCAATGGCATCATGAGGTAGATTTTCAATAATGTCTTTAATCAAGAGATCCTTATGTGCTTCTTGAATGGGGTCATTATGAATCTCTTTCTTAGCGTCAAGTTGTCTTCTAGGGAGGAGGGCACCATAATATTTAACAAGTTTCTTAATCTCACCCACGTCTCCTTTATACCAACGCAAAAGGAAACATTCAAAACATTATGGATTTTTTTGGAAGGCCATAGAGACAATACTCTACATCCCCCTTCAAGGAAAAGGAAAATATGATCATCAAATCATCCTCATGAACCACATTAAAATCAATCACCAGCTTGAAGAAACTAGCAATATGATGGGTGACTGAACCACCGTCATTTCCAAAAAACTCTGGGGTTATATAGCTCAATATGGTTATAACAATCGTTGGGAAACCCATAGACATTTGAGAAATCTATTGAGGGGCATGCATCGAGCAAGAGAATACAAAGCCCTTTTTAGTAGAATTCAACTATTTAGATCTGAAGTAACCATGAAGAACATCAGGTACTTAATCAAGAGAGCTACCAAATGCTGAGCTTTAAAATTTTATTGTGGCATGGGCTCATCTACACACAATCAATCTCAACAAATTTATGAGAAACAAGGGTTTTATCCCTTCAATGGAGTCGCTATGTGAAAAAAAAATATGCATCATAAATCTTTCACAAAAAATTCTATTTTTTTCTTTTCTTTGTAAAAATAAAAACTGAAAAAGGTTAGTGGAGTCGCCACATGAAAATTAAAGATCTAATCTAAACATTCATCAAACAAAGCAAAAAGAAAAAGAAAAAAGCAAAAGTCGTATTCCGAGAATAAAAAGATTTATCCCTAGCAATAGCACCAAAAAATGTTGTTGCCTTTCATGCACCTGGGGTTTAGGTTGGCGTGGCAGAAATCTTCAAGCCACTAAGTGTGTCCTTGGAAGAAAGTCTCGAGTCAAGTATTGTCACTTGATCTTGAATCCTCTGTTTAGGCAAACTCCTAACGATGCCAAGGGGAGTAGACACTATAAAAGAATATACGGTTTTTAAGCTAAGAAACAAAAAACGAAATTAGTCTAGGAGTTTAAAATGAAATACTGAATCAAGAGCATCACTCATGAAATAAACCATTAATATATATAGATGATACATCAATCAAGACACATCTGATTCATTTAAGCAAAATATCATTTAATTAGACCAATGCCAAAAAAAAGGGGAAATGGAGTATGCTGAAAAAAAAAGATGTTGTGCAATGCTTCTTGGTCGGCTTTAGTTATTATGGGTGAAAATGGATTAAGGGGAAAAGGGAATTCCTGATCTACCTGAAAGTACTTGGGAATATGTCTGAATTTCAACTAATGTGGCTTCGCACACGGACGTGTGGGCTAGATGGAGTCATGGGGGTGTGTACAACACTACACCAAATGAGGGTGTAGCCTGACGGAGCCCCGCGGTCAGTGTCTAGTTGTTCTCGCTTCCTTTGCAAAATTTTCCCACAAATAGTGAAGCTTGAAAACGTCGGATTTCCGTTGGTTCAAGGAGACTGATTTTATTAATGGTGAGTTCTTATTAGATGTGGAAATTATTGAGTGCACACTTCCGCTTTTAGTTATCGCAAAGATCAAGGCGAACCTACAATGGGAAAGAGCATACACGAAAAATGGCGGATATTTATTCCAATTTGAGATTTGTAGAAATAAAAGCAAAGAAGAAAAATTGAACTACCTTAGAAAACTATACAGCATGTTAAGGTAGAGTGTGTGATTGTGTTACAAAAAGTAAAGCAAAAGTTTTAAAAAAAGCCACAAAAAGGCAAATGCAAATCCCCCAGGGGGATGGGGTGTGGGAACTTGGTTGCCCACCTGATCTCTTTTATTGTGATATTTACAATGGTTTAAAGAAGCCCTCTTTCTCCTTATAAGATCAAAGAAGAGAGGTTACAATTTAATGGAAGACATAAAGGAGGGAAGACGAGGCTTCAAGGTGGCCTTGCATCGCTTGTACATATCAACATTTTGCCCCAAAAGCCTTAAAACCTGCTATAAAAAATATAAAAACCAGCAAACTAATTAGTATCAAAAAGTGCCCAAAATCACTCTAAAAGTGACTTGGACAAAGCTAGAAAAAGACAAAAAAAATGCTAAGTCAATACTAGATCTAAGAAAGTAACTAAGAAGAGTGGGCTTGTGAGACCCACTTTTCTTAGGATCTTGGACAGCCAATTCAAGCACTTTAAAGCTTCTGAGATATACTTTAAGCTCAAAGGAAACTACTTTATAAACAAGCTTAAAAATTTCTTTTAAACAGACATGCAGATAAGTAGATCTCTAAGCTAGATCTAGGAATGATTTACTTGAAATAACTAGATCTTAAGATACAAGTTAGGAAAAGTAACCAATAACCGAGAAAAGTTTTAATTAAGAAGTGAACGAAAGAAGGATAGAAAGAGTGCTTCCAAGCTTGGGAATCTTTTGAACCATGGAGTTTGTTGGTGGAAAGCGGAGGAACTATGCTCCTTAGAAGTGCTCAAAAATTGGAGGAGTCAGACAAGATCAACCAAATGTTCAAGCCTAGATACCTATATCAACTCATAAATTCTTGCACAAAGATATGGTTAACCGCAAGGGTGTTAACTACAAAAGAAACATGTAAAACATGCATTTAAACAAAAATAACATATAAGTCAAGGAGATCTAATGCAACTGATCAATAAAAAATAATCAAACAAGAAATTTCTTATCCTACTGAGATTACTTCTCCATGTAGGCCCATAGCAAACCAAACAAGTACAACAAATATAAGCAATACAAGCTACCTCATGAATTATGCAATTTCATCCACACACTTGAGCCATACACCACATGAGACCTCCAAAGCCTTTCTATTATTCCAAAGAGTATTACAAATACAATACAACACTTGGGAATTCCTTCGGTCCTCTGACCATGAGAAAAATGAGAGAAAAAGCTTACTTAAATAGGAAAAATGAGAACAAACCTCGAGGGGGGGTGAATTTTCCAAGCGTTGGAGATTTTTGAGATGATTAGGGGCGAACTAAAGTGAAC
Organism: Pseudotsuga menziesii; assembly: GCA_001517045.1. Taxonomy (NCBI): domain Eukaryota; kingdom Viridiplantae; phylum Streptophyta; class Pinopsida; order Pinales; family Pinaceae; genus Pseudotsuga; species Pseudotsuga menziesii. The sequence continues at coordinate 403,692 of LPNX010274829.1, forward strand.
TAGATGTGGTAGGCGCCACCTCTCATAAGGTAGGTGACCTTTCTATTACACATATACAACAAGAGGTGAGCTTTTTCATGAATAAATGTGCCCCTCTAAGGAGAAATTCGTCCCCTCATGGATTTGATTGGAATTGGATTGATTTGATCTTGATTTGGTTTCCAATTAGCCCCAACACATCCTTAGTTGAACTGGAACATGTCTAGGACAAGTCCCCACTGATTTAGGGATGTGTTTTTCTCCATATTTTCCCTTTTCCTAATTTTTTATTCATTTTTTTGGTTTTTTGGAGATTTTTCACTTAAGTGATAAATTAATCACTTAAAACTTAGGAAATGTGGGTTTTGAGGTATAGTGGGTGCTCTGAGTTTAAAAACGAGCACCCCCATGGCAAATTTCTCCCCCTAGCCACACTTTATTGACGCTTTGAATTTTCTCAATTAAACTATTAAAAAAATCCTATGGGGACCCTAGTGCAATGTTCATATGACTCAAAAACATGACTAGCATGGTAATATACATAGACACCTAGACTTCAATAACCTCTTAAGGCCTAACCACCAAGGTGAATACTCTAGATTTGGAGGTTGAGTAAAAACTCAAAAATTATAAGTCATTTATGCAAGAACCGATAATTAATAAGGAAAAAACACTCTAGAGTATCGCATTGATAGCTAAGTCTAAGTAGGCCAAGCCTTTTACAAAAAGTCATCATGCTACATCAACTTATTACAAATTCCCCTTAGGGTATGAACATGCAAAAAAATTTAAAAAAGGGGCCAAAATTGGCCTTGAAAGGTCTTCTAAACTTCTGCGCACTGACAATGAATAAAGGACTTGTTCATAACTTTGGCGGACTCAATGGATAACAGGTACTCCATGTTGCTTCATCACCCTTCCTAAGGTGGAATTCTCGAATTCCCAAACTAAAATTCCAGTTTCCAAATTTCTCAAATCCTTGAACTTCCGAATTTTGCCAAATTCCTGAATTCCTCAAATTCTCAAACTCCTGAATTATTGAAATTCCCAAACTATTTCAAAAACAATCCCTGCTGAATTAAACCTTCTTTGGTTCCTTCTCCAATTCCTCGAGAAGGAATGCTCGATTTCCCAAATTAAAATTCCAATTTCCAATTTTTTCAAATTCTTGAACTTCATAATTTTTCCAAATTCTCAAGTTCCTAAATTCCTCAAATTCTCAAAATCCCAAATTATTGAAATTCCCAAACTAGTTCGACAACAATCCATGTTGAATTAAGCCTTCTTTGATTCCTTCTTGTATCCAAAGATTCAAACACTCAAACCAAGGTGCGATTCTCGAATTCCAAACTTAAAATTCCAGTTTCCAGATTTCTCAAATTCTAGAACTTCCAATTTTTCCAAATTCTTGAGTTTCTAAATTCCTCAAATTATTGAAATTCCCAAACTACTTCGACAACAATCCATGTTGAATTAAACCTTCTTCGATTCCTTCTTGTATCCAAAGATTCAACCACTCAAAAAAGTAATCCTTCTCTATTTCATTGTTATACGCTCAATCAATGTTGCAAGAACTGGATCGAAACCAGAAAAACCGGCCAGTCAGCCCGGGTCCGAGGGTTTTTCAGTCCGAACCGATGGTCCAAACCGATTTGGGCCGAGAATCAATACCAAACCGACCAATTTGGTCTAGAAACCACCCGGTTCGGTACCGAACCGACTTGTTCATAAAACCGGTCATCTGTATGGCGGCCCAAAAATATGTTTGTTTTTTTATAGCAATTGGGTTGGGGGGATGCATGTAGACAACCCTAATACACCTACTAAAGCTATAAAAAAAACCCCACCCCCTCTATTTCACTCACACTATTCATCCGAGTGTTTTTGAGTTTGTGCTTGAATGTCTTCGAATCTTTGAAAGTGTTGATTGTTAAGAGTCTTAGAGTTGGTTCCTAGGCTAATTGAAAGAGAAGATTGAAGGAGTATTTTGAAGAATTTGTGGGTTGAATCTCTTTGGAGACATTTGCAGCAGATTTGGAGATCTTTCAAGGTAGATTGAAGGGTGATTTCAGGTCCATTCAAGGCTGAACTTTTTGGACAGATTTGGAGGTGCTCTTCAAGGTATGTAAAATGTGCACCGTATTCCTTTAATTTTGTAGTGAATAGTCTCTTTAGACTTTGATAGCATTATTTTTTTTTTTTTAGAATTGAAAAAAAATAGGGTTTTAATTTGCGGATTTATATTACTTGCCATGGCTCCCAAAGATAGAGAAGATGTTGCATGGGTACATTGTCAATTAGTTGACTGGAAAATGTTGTGTAACTATTGTCAGAAGGAGGTTCGGGGAGAGGTATAAATAGGCTGAAACAACACTAAGCTGGTACAAGGGGGAATGTAAGACCATGCCTCAATCTCTGATGACTTGAGAGTTGAGATGCTTGGTCTTATTAAATCTTACCAAGCTAAAAAATCCAAAAACAAGAGGGTGCAAAGAGAGATACGGAGAAGTTGTAGCTCTGATTTTCTTGAGAGAAACCCTAGTTTTGAAGAATCATCTAGTTTTCCCAACCCTGCCCATGATCCTTATACCATTCCTAGGGAAGAAAATGTTGCAGTTGGTGGTGTTGGTAGCAGAACATCCCAATTTAAAAAACCTTGTGGCAGCCTTGGGTCTTTCTTTCAACCCTGCACTACCTTTGGTGCTCAGCCCGCCATTGATGTCAAATGGAAGAAGGTGGAAAAGGAGGTTGCTTGGAAATGCATTGCTAGATGGTGGTATACCGTATGATGTAGACATACCTTTCAATGCTTAAAGGTCGATATATCATCAACCTATGCTGGATGTTATAGCTTCATGTGGTCCAAGCTTCAAGGGCCCTGGCTATGAGAATATTATAGGGGCACTTTTGAAAAATGAAATGGAAAGGGTAGAAGAATACCTCATAGAGTTCAAAAATTCATGGACTAAAACAGGGTGCACAATCATATTTGATGGATGGACTAATTCAAGAGGTCGCACCATTCTGAACTTCCTAGTTGCTTGCCCAAAAGGGACTATGTTCCTTAGATCAGCGGATGCATCTAATCAAGTGAAGGATGCACATTTACTATTTTGACTTTTGGATGACGTAGTTGAGGAGGTGGGGGTGCAAAATGTAGTGCAGGTTATCAAGGACAATGCCTCCAACTATGTTGTAGCTAGAAGGTCATTAGAGGACAAACATCCCACCATTTGGTGGACTCCATGTGCAACCCATTGTTTGGACCTCATGCTTGAGGATTTTGAGAAAATTGAGTGGGTGAAAAGGTGTGTGGAACAAGCAAAATCTATCACAAGATACATTTACAACCACTCATGGGTTTTGACCCTTATATGAGAAAATGCACCAGTGAAAAAAGCTTGCCAGGCCAGCTATCACAAGATTTGCAACAAATTTCCTTACATTGCAGTCCTTGATTGAGAAAAAGGCCAACTTGAGGAAGATGTTCTCTTGTGATGAGTGGAATGCATCTCAATGGAGCAAGAAGGCTGAAGGAAAAGACATCGTTGATAAAGTCTATGAGAGAGCATTTTGGAAAAAGAAAGAGAAGATCGTACTTTTTAGCGAGCCTCTTGTGAAAGTCCTGAGAATGGTGGATGGTGATAAAGCAACGATGGGGTTTATTTATGAGGCCATGAATCAAGCCAAGGAGGCAACAAAGGAAGCATATGAGGGAAAAGGACAAAAATATCTTCCTTTGTGGAAAATAATTGATGAATGATGGAACTATTGATTTTTCTGAGCAGCATCGAGAGCCATTCTCTTAGGAGAATGGGGCCCACTTGGTTTGGGACCACGGTGAAGACTCAACCTAGTTTTGAGTGACGATTCTGTTGAATGGTAGATATCTGGTTTGGGACCATGATATAGACCCAGCGCTGCCCTGGGTAGACTCAGCCCAGTGTTGAGTGACCATTCTGTTGAATGGTAGACAATTGATCCAGGACCATGATGTGGACCAGTCTAGTACTGGTGGCAAGGTTGCGGGGAAGCCCCCCCCCCCTCGCCCCCGCTTCGAAAGGAAGCGCTACGGGAGCTAACCGAAAGCGCGCTTCCTGGATAGCTCCCGATCCGGAGCGATTTCGAAAGCGTGATACAACCTCCAAAATTTCACTTCCTGCTCTGTCCGAAAGCGCACGCTTCCATCGCTTCCTCCCACGCTTCCTGCTTCGCTTCCGACAGCGCTTCCCGTCGCTTCCTATAGCGCTTCCGACAGCGCTTCCCGTCGCTTCCTATAGCGCTTCCAACATTAAATGACGCCCACAGCCCATGGAAGAGAGGAAAGGGTCGCAACTTGGTTTTTGGAGGGAAGGAGGAGGGCTTTGGGGGATAAAGCCCTCTTCTCCAACCTCATTATCACTTTGGAAGAGAAGAGAAGAAGAGGAGAGAAGAAAAGAAGAAGAGAAGAGAAGAGAAGAAGAGAAGAAGAGAAGAGGAGAGGAGAGGAGAAGGAGAAGGTTGCCACCATTGGAGAGCGGGAGCCAAAGAGGTAGGCTCTACAACCTTCTTTGTTCATTTGTCATTTGCTTTGTGTTAGAATGTAGTGACTAGAATGTAGTAATGTACATTGTTAAATCTCTAGTTCCTCCCTCATTCTATTGCAGGCAACAAGTTAAATCTCTAGTTCCATCTAGCATCAACCATGATGATGGATTTATGGTTTGTTTTGTTGGTTCCATTTGTTATTTTGATTGTGGTGGTTGGAAACCGGAGGAGGAATGAGGAAGAGGATGAAGAAGTGGGAAGTGGCACATACCATGGAGAGGAGGAAGAGGAGGAGGAGGAGGAAAACCAAAAGAAAACCAAAGAGGACCCCACACCCTTGTGGAAATATGTCATAAGGCAGGCAAGAACTAGAAGGGGTGGAACCAAAAAGTTTGTTTGCCCCCATTGTAAAAAGACATACACAGGTTCATATACCCGTGTGAGAAGACATCTATGTGGGCACATGCCATGTGATGAAAGAAAAACTGTAGGAGTTTGTGTTTGCCCAAATGTGGTATCAACACAAAGAGCCATCTATAAGAAGGAAGAATTTGAAGCACAAAACATAACAAAACGATCATCGAATGACCATGACCTTTCATGCTCACCAAGAACTGGAGGCCCATCCACCCAAGGCAGTGGATTCTCTCCCATGCAATCATGTGGCAAGACAATATCAGATTTCCTTGATCAAGGTGGTAGGGATGATGTGGATTCAAAAGTGTATTGGTTTCTCTATGCGTGTGGCATACCACTCAATGTTCTTCGCTCACCCTATTGGCATGAAATGGTAGAGGCCATCCGCACTACCCCAGCAGGATACAAGAGCCCTGGGTATGACAAAGCTAGAACTGTGGGGCTTGACAAGGAAAAAGCCAAGATCCAAAATGCTTTGGGGCAATTCACAAATGCTTGGAATGAGTATGGGGTATCAATTGTATCAGATGGTTGGACCAATGTGAAAGGTAAGCCATTGATAAATGTTCTTCGTGTCTCTGCTACTGGTGGAGTCTTCCTTTGGGCACATGACTACTCAGATAAATTCAAGACCAGCATTAACATTGCAGAACTCCTACTCAAAAACATTGAAGCTATTGGTCCATACAATGTCATCCAAGTCATAACAGATAATACTGCTAATTGTAAGGCAACAGGAGCAATCATTGAAGATAAATACCCCAACGTATTTTGGTTCAGATGTTTGGTTCACACATTGAACCTTTTGGTGCGTGACATTATTAAGTTGAAGGAAAATGAATACAAATGGATTGGTGAACTGTACAAAAAGGGCAAGCACATGATAAGATTTATTACCAACAATAGCAATGCCCATGGCATTTTCCGCACTCACTCAAAGTTAGAACTATTAAAGATAGCAAAGACTAGATTTGCTAGCATGGTATCAAGTGAATCATGGCAAGTCTTGAAAGATAGGGCTACATCCACATCTGACAAGCTTGATTTTCGGGATGTGGAAGACACAGTTCTTGATGGTCAATTTTGGGCAAGAGTCAAGTTTGTTTTGCAGTTCACAAAGCCCATTTATCACATGATTCGGTTTGCAGATACAGATAAGCCGGTAATTGGGGAGGTGTATGAGCAGATGGATAGCATGTTGGTCCAGATTAAAGATATTGTTGAATCGAAGGATCCCATCCTGTATGACCATATTCACACACATGTGGTCAAAAGGTGGGAACATCTCAGCGTTCCACTACAAGCCTTAGCATATGTAGTAACACCAAAATATTATTCTCCATCTTGGTTGGCCAAACCAACACCTGGGGGTGGGGTTAAGAGAAAGCCCCACATAGATCCGGAGGTACAGGTTGGGTGCATGGCTGCTATAGACAAGTTGGTCCTTGATGAAGAGGAATGTGCCTTATTGCGTAGTGAATTAAGCAAATACCTCAATGATATTGGTCCGTTTGGTACTTTGCATGCTAGAAAAGATCGAGATAGGGTGGTGCCTCCTATTGAATGGTGGACCATGTATGGCTCATCATGCCCACACTTGCATAAATTGGCAACCAAAGTGCTTTCACAGGTGGTAAACAGTTCCTCTGCAGAAAGGTGTTGGAGCACCTATAGCTTCATCCACTCGGTGAAAAGAAACTGATTAAATGAAAATCGGGCAGAAAGCTTGGTTTATGTACATTACAACTTGAGGTTGTTGACTCATTACTGTGAGCGGACCAAAACCGATAGATCATATGTCACTTGGGACAACAATCCGGAGGAGCATAACTTGGAGGATGGAGCCTTAACTTTAGAGCGCTTGGAGGATGAGCTTTTGGGCAATGAGGATGACCATGCAGCAGTAGCAGCAACAATGCCACCACCATCTGCTTCCTTGTTTCCAGATGCACCATCTTTTCCTAGAGGTTCAACTTCACAACCCCCACCTGCATCAACGAGGGGGGGTCATGCAGGACCAAGTCTTGGATGTGGCTTGTTACCACCTAAGTTGTACTTCGTGGTTTTTTATCAAGTGAGCCTGGTGAACCGGGCTCAGGGTTAACTTGTTCGAACTTCAAAAAGACCTTTGCAAGTACTTCTGGGAAGTGCTTGTTGTATCATATCACATGTTCATACCCCATGGAGGAATTGTAATAAATGTTCTAGCATGATAGTGTATGTAAAAGACTCGGTCTCTTAGACTTCATTTCTCAATCCGATCAGCCCAGGGTGTTTTTTCCCTTGGTTATTATTGGTTGTTGAATAAACGACTGATAATTT